>WTXC01000085.1:0-116486 GCA_022496195.1 Lactifluus subvellereus | reverse complement strand
GCTCGAGACGGGGGAGGCGCTCCAGGTGGCGTGGCCGTGTCCATCTTAATGGGGGCGTTGCAGACTCCACAGAAATTGTCGGCAGAGAGGGGGTGGTCGAACTTGTCGCAGCTGTGGAGGTCAGGGAGTGGAGAAGCTCGCTCAGGAATTGGTCCGCCTGTTCTTCTATCGTTGGCGGTCCACTCGGTATTGCTGCTGGCCTCGCTGCTGTCGTCGCTGCTGCTGTCGTCGCCTCGCACGGTGAATATCCTGGTGGCGATACGGACCTGTACGGGGCTCGGCGCGTCGTCATTCTTCGAGATGGAGGGCGTGGGCGAGTTCGGGGCGACGGGGGCTTCCCTTCCTTTCCCTTTGTCGGCGAGTTGGTCTTTCTGCGAGCCATCGAGGACATGAGCGAGGAGTAAGCTGGTGGGGGTGTGCTAGGCGTGGTAGAGGCAAGAGAGGGGGATGATGACTTGAGGGCGGTCAGGGCATGTCTTATATAGGCTTTCCTTATCGCTGTGGGATTATCTCGGTGGAACTGGCGGACTAGGTTCAGTGAATTTTTCAGGTTCTTCCGAGGTTCCCACGTGTCTTCTGCTGCGGAGTACCCTTTCCATCTGACTCGGTACTGCGGTTGCTTTGTTCTTCCAAATGTGCGGTATTCTAGAATGGCCTCGACTTCGTACTCTGCTTCTCCATCGATGACATCAGGAGGCGGTTCTGTGAAGTTGGGGCCATGCTCTTTAGTTTCTATGTACGGGGTGAGGAGACTGGCATGGAATACGTCATGGACACGACGTAATTTCCACTGAGGGGGAATTGCGACTCGGTATACCACTGGGGAGATGACATCAGTGATCTGGAAGGGGCCATAGCGCCTTTGCGCGAGTTTTGCGCTTGGCTGGGTGATGTGGATGTTCCTTCCGTCAAGCCAGACCTTTTGTCCTTTTGCGAATGGCTTAAATCGCGCTCCCCTTCTGGCACTAACAAGGGTCTGGGCATTGGTGATGGCGGTCTGCGCTGCTATCCGTCCTTGATGGACAAGGTCTAGGCGTTCTTGGAGCGACGGCATTTTCTCGGATCGTTGTGGCTGGTGGGCGCGTGGGATATGCCCCATGAGAAGCTGGAAAGGCGCTTGCTTGGTGGTGCTGCTGGGCCAGGCGTTGTGGACATATTGGGCAATGGGCAGGAGGGCGGACCAGTTGTTCTGCTGGTGGTTCACATAGATGCGAAGGTACTGCTCGAGCCACTGGTTGGTTCGTTCGGACTGTCCGTCCGTCTGGGGGTGGTATGCGGTACTAATGTTCTGTTCAATTCCCAGCGTTTTGCATAGCTCTCGTGGGAAGTGCGAGGCGAAGTGTGTTCCCCTATCACTGATGATTTTCCGGGGGATGCCGTAGTGGGGAAACACGTGCTTGGCGTATAACGTGACGAGTTCTGGCGCGGTCATCGCTCGTTGCAGGGGATGAATATGGCGGCCTTTGAGCAGTCATGGTCAGTGATCGTGAGGATAGAGTCAAATCCTCCTGATGGGGGCAGCTTAACGATTAGATCAAGGGCGATGGTTTCGAATGGCAAGGCGTTTGGGATGGTCGTTATAGGCATAAGGGGTGGTGCCGGCTTGGTGGTGTTTACCTTGGTGGCTTGGCAGGTGGCACATCCTTTGACGTAGGCGAGGACAGTTTGCTTCATGTTGGGCCACCAGTAGTCCTTGGCAATGAGTAGGCAGGTTTTTAAAATTCCGGGGTGCCCGGCAGTTGGCGAGTCATGGTATAGAGAGATCACTCCCCTCCTAAGGTCGTTGTCTGCCACGACAACAAGGCGATTGGCATGCCACCAGCCTCCTCCAGGGCGTCGTTCAATGGGTAGGTGGAGGCCCAGGTGGCAAGAGTGTCTGTATGGTCATTCTGGAGGGCAAAGTGCGGTCCTCAAGGTCACACTTGTTGCGGCGTTAGTAAATAGGGCGGGTGGTAGGGCAAGGACTTCGGCATTGTCCTGGCCGGCATGGTCGAAGTCTGGGCGGCGAGAGAGAGCGTCTGCTTGTTTGTGGCCCCTGGGCGGTGTACTAGGGTGATATGATAATCCCCGAGCGTGAGGATATAGCGGGCGATGCGGCGGTTGATCTTCTGGGGTGACCGGTAGTATTGAAGGTTCTTGTGGTCCGTGATAACTGTGACCTGGTGCTGGGCTCCCATGAGCAGGTGACGCCAGTGTTCTAACCTCTAACGATGGCGAGGAATTCCCTGTCCCAGATGGGGTAGTTGCGCTCCGTGGCTGTGAACGTCTTGGAATCGTATCCTACTGGTCGGCGGCGTCCTTGGGCATCGTGTTGGTACAGGATGGCGCCTGTGGCATTCTGGGAGGCGTCTACTTCCAGCTCATATGGGCGTGCTGGGCTTGGTTGCCAGAGAACTGGGTCACTTGTGACGATCTTGATGAGCTGATCGACCGCGGCGGTGCACTCATCTGTCCAGATGAAGGGAACTCCTTTCTTCAGGAGACTAGTTAGGGGTCGGGCGATCTCGGCAAATCCGGGTATGAAGGGGCGTTGGTATCCCAAGACACCAAGTGTCGACCGCAGCTGTTTGACACTTGTGAGTACTCGTGGCCACTCCTTAATGCCTTTCAGTTTGCTGGACTCGATGCGCAGCGAGTCCCCATCGATAACCAGCCCCAGATATTCGACGCGTCGCTGTTCGAATTGGCACTTCTGGGGCTTTAAGAAGAATGACGCTGCTTCTAAGATGTCTAGCAGCTCGTGGACCACGCGTCGGTGTAATGCATGGTCTCGGGGTGTGGCAACGAGGATGTCGTCCATGTATACGAAGATCATCCTTGGGTATTTGAGTTTCAACGGCCGCAGGAGTCGATCCATGACCCGTTGGAAGGTGCTAGGCGCGTTGCATTGTCCAAATAGCATGACGCGCGGTTGAAACAGTCCTTGTGGCATTTTGAAGGCTGCCTTCCATTGATCGCCATCTTTTATTCTGACGTTATGATATCCCCACCGGATATCGAACTTGGTGAACAGCGCGCGTCCTTCGAGATCTCTAGTCAGGATGCTAATGTCAGGGAGGGGGTAGACGTCTCGTATTGTCCAGCTATTCAGCGTGCGGTAGTCCTGGACCGGGCGGAGGGATCCGTCCTTCTTTTTGATAAAGAAGAAGGGGGCGGCATAGGGGGAACTCGATAGTTCGATGTATCCTTTATCGAGTTGCTCTTTGAGCCAGGCATCGGCGGCGATCATTTCCTTGGGGTTTAACGGATAGACCTTGCAGTCTAGCATCGCCGGGGCGTCAGGTTTAGTCTGATGGCGTGATCGTCTTCTCTGCTCGGCGGGAAGCGCTGCGCTTCTTTCTCCGAAAAGACCCTCCAGTGTCGCGAATATTCTGGGGGCACATCTGCTGCTGTGGGGCAGACCGCTCTTGGTGTTCCCTAATTGCCCATTCTTGGGCGATATTCGTCCTGTTGATCTGGAGGACTAAGGCGTCTCCTTCTTCCATTGTGGTGCCTGGAGGGCATGTCCAAGGAGTTGGGCGTATCGCAACAGGCTTCGGGGCTGCTCTGATGCCCTCCTACTGGTCAGTGCGAGGGAGATTGGTCCTCCTTTGACGGTCTTGGTGCTCCAGTCAATATCGGGGTTGAAGGCGTGGAACCAGGGGAACCCTAGGATCGTCCTATCTCGTCCTAGGTTAGCGAGGAAGAAGCGCTGCACGCTTTCTTTCTTTCCTTGTCGGATCGTTAGGTCGCAGTAGGTGGTGATGCGGCCACTGCGGTTTTCGGATCCGTCCACATTGTAGAGGAGGCGTGGCTGGGGGAGTCGTCTGGGCACAAGACGCAGCCTTTGGGCGGTTTTCTGGTCGATAAAGTTGTCGGTGGCGCCACTGTCTATGAGCGCACTTTCTGCAGCCTTTCCATGTATGGTGGAAACGTAAAATTGACATTGATACTATTCCGATTTGAGACATACATGGTACAAATACGCGAGGCTTGATCCCAGGCTGTTAGGTCAAGCCGCTTTAAAAATCCAAGTCTTCCTGGATGATGCGATCAAAGGCTGCTGATCGCTCTGTTGCGCTCATGGCGCGAGCTGGGACATGACGTCCGTTGGTGCTTGGCTGGCGCTATCGTCGGGGACGATGGTCAGGCTTTCTTGGCTCGTCGTTCTTACGAGTGTGGCGCGTTGGGAGGGGGCTTGCTGGTTTTGCCTCCCCTTTTTCTTGAAGCATTGAGCGGCGCGATGTCCCTTTTCTTTGCAGTAGAAGCATTTTCGCTCGTCCATGAGCTTCTTCTTTTCTGCGTCTGTTAGTGGTCCTCCCATGCGTGCGGCATCCACGTCCATGGGGACGGGGGCGTTGTTTCTGGGGCGCTGGGCAGGGGCTGGCGCTCTGGGAATAAAACGGGGTTTGGGGGTGAAGCGCTGCTGGTTGGGAGCGGGTCCTAGGTCGGCGAGTATTTGGGCGCTCCTAATGACTTCCTTCCGCGCCGCCTCCTGCCAATCGTCTAGGGTCGTTGGTATGGTTTCTTTATTGAGGATTTTTAGCGCTATTCCTCGACGAAGACCCTTTTTGAAGAGGTCTAGCGTTCCCAGGTCCGTAGGGGATCGTCCTGCTGCTAGGACAAGGTGGTTGAAGGTGGTGATGAAGCCATCGACGTCGTTCTCCTGCATCCTGAGGTTGACCAATTTATTGAAAGCATTTGTTCCTTGGCCGTGTCTGTGAAGGCGTTTGTGAAGTCTTGGACAAAGCTACCCATAGTGCTTCGTCTGTTTTCTGATGCGGTTGACTGCTCGGGTGGTTCTTTCTTCTAGGAGCGTGGTTTGGCATCGGTCCAGTCATCCACCTTGGGGCCTCTGATGTATCCAATGGCTAGCGCTACTCGGTTGTAGGGGATGGTGACGTTGTCTGATTTCCATTGAGAATTCGATATAACTTGAATTCTTTCAGGAATTTGGCGCTTTTCTTCGATCTCCATCGAAGATTGCTGGCGCGTTCCCCTTCATGAGTCGTTGCCGTTTCCTTGTGGCGCGGGAATTGTTGCCATGCTGGTCTGCTGTGGTGGAGGTGGGGGTGGTACGGGCTGCTGGAGAATGGGTGGTGGCGGCGTAGGCTGCCGGCTTGGTGTGCTAGGCGGAGTAGCTGCGGTGTGGCTGTTGTTTCTTGGGTAAGGGGTGGCTGCCTTGAAGTGTGGCAACGTCCTGAAGTCCGGTGCTCAGAATTCTTCGAGTGGCTCTGTTTCTTTTGTTTCCCTTTTGACGTAGAAGGGGCTAGTGGCGGCGAAGGTGGATCTACTTCGATGCTTTCTGGCGCTTTACCGGGTGTCCTAACCCTGTGGTATCGTCGTGGGGATGCAGTTGTCTGGCTTTGTCCAGTAACGATTTTCTGCCCACTCTAGGATGTACCAGTGGTCGTTGATGAATTCGATGGGGAAGTGCTTTTCGCTTCCGTCGGGGCTCGGATGGTGTGGTGATAGCACCACTTTCTGGGGTTGTGGTCAGTGTCCTTCCAATAGGCTCCTCCGCAGATGTAATCTGGTAAGTCCGCGTTCTTTCGTGGTGCGACTGGGGTGTCTCTGGTTTCTGAGATCTGTATTCAAGGGTCGCCACATTACTGTCCTTCTTCCTGTAGGATGAGCTCTACTTGGTGGATGAAGATGGTGCAGACGAAATCGATTTCTGCAACGATTTCGGCGAGTTCTTGTGCATTGATCAAGTTACGGTGGTGCTGTTTGGTCCGTTGGCACAGGTCCTTGGGCACTCATGTCGGTGGCGGTTAACGTCGCTCTTGAGTTGGTCTGTGGCTTCTCGTGTCCAGAGGACGGCTTCTAGGATTTCTGGCAAGCTAATCTCGTGGAGGGGTCCTAAACGCGGTCGTCGAGTAGACTCCAGGGCTCTAGCGATAGCTGTAAGATGGTGAGGGCTGCTTCAAACGCTGTGAAGTCTTCCAGCCACTTATTTTCAATGAATCGAAAGTTTTCTACTTCGATTGAAAGGGCGTGATGTTGCTCTGATGGTCCTTCGGCACAGGACAGGAAGCAAGCAGCGTTATGACGATATACTGCGTCGTCAAGGAGGATTCTCCACTGGGTGATGTGTGCACGTCTTCTGTTAAGATCGCTGAGGCGTTCCCAATAGTCTGTGTTATCCAGGGCGGGGCGTTCCTGGTGGTTAAGGGAAGCTTGACTTATGTTACGGCTCGACGGGCCGTGAGCACGACTTGTGCGACTTGGGCGTGGGCAAGAGTGAACACGTGCGAGGGCAATGAGCACGTGGTCCTGAGCGTGACACTTCCGGTGGTCACGTCGACGGAGAGTGAAGCTAAGTTCTTCGGAGTAGGGCGAGCACGTGACTTGGTGCGAAGACCCAAAGCTAAGTCGTTACAGCCGACTTAGAGAGGCGTGAGAGCGAAGCAGAGCCTTGCTGAGCGATGAACGCAAAGGCGACTTGAAGTGGCAAGTTCAAGTAAGGGCAGTGGCTTAGAGCGGCAAGCTCAAGTGAAGAGGCAAGACAATTGAATTGAGAAACGAAGTCAAGCTTAGGGCTTGACTCTACGCAAACTAAGGCCCTTATATAGGCCTGGTACAGGGGAGTCACATGCTACTACTACCGAGTCATAACGAGGGTAGTGGAGTAGTCCGCTAAGTATAGTACCAGCCCCACAGGCCACTGTGGAGCAGGGTGAGTCAGGATCGAGTCAGGGCTAAGTATAGTATGCGCTCCACGTCCAGTGGAGCGCAACAAGTCATGGCTATTGGGGTCTAGAACATGAGGCGAGACGCAGGCTAGGTATCGTAGCGAAATGAAAAAGAGACGGTCCGCTCAGTCCGAAGGGAAAACGTAACACTACGCTGGCCTTGAAGATGTCATTGTGGCAGTTGTGCAGGAGGCAGAGGGGGATCCCAAGACAGTCCAGGAGGCGCGATCTCGCTCTGACTGGCCTAGCTGGAAGGAAGCGATGGATCGCGAGATGGAGACGCTCAAGAAGGCCGGGACGTGGAAGACTGTACAGCGCCCACCCGGCAAGAACGTCGTCGGCTGCAAGTGGGTATTCTGGATCAAACGGAAGGCCGACAGTAGCATCGAGAAGTACAAGGCGTGTCTCGTCGCACGCGGGTTCATGCAGGTATACGGCGTGGATTATTTCGAGACTTACTCACCCGTGGCGAGGCTCGCTAGCCTTCGCGCCATTCTCGCTATAGCCGCATGCAACAACTGGGAGGTCGAAGTGTTCGACTTCAACGGTGCATACCTCAATGGGGAGTTGGGGGAAGGGGAGGAGATTTTCATGCAGCAGCCTCCAGGCTACGAAGATGATGTGATAGGAGTGGTCAAGCAGCTGCTAAAGTCCATTTACGGGCTGAAGCAGGCGGGGCGCAAATGGTATGACGTCCTTCGCCGCTGTATGGCTGACCTAGGCTTCCAGGTTTGTGGTGCTGACCTGGGTGTGTTCTATGCCCGGATAAGTGACCATATCCTGATCGTTGTTGTGCATGTCGATGACTGCGCGATGACTGGGAGTTCTGGGAAGCTGATCACAACCTACAAGCAGAAGCTCAATGCCCGGTACGCTCTCACTGACCTCGGGCCAGTGCACTGGCTGCTGGGGATCAAGGTGACACGCGACCACATTGCACGCACCATCTCACTCTCCCAGACCTCCTACATCACTTCCATCCTCGCTCGCTTCGTGCTCACTGATGCTAAACCATACGACACACCCATGACACCAGCCGCGTCTTATTCCAAGCATGATGGCCCGGCATCACAGTCAGACGCTGCACGCATGAGCAAAGTCCCCTACCGTGAAGCCATCGGCAGTTTGATGTACGCTTCAGTTGCCACTCATCCTGACATAGCTTTCGCAGTGTCCACCCTTTCCCAATTCCTCAATAATCTGGGGGAGGCACACTGGGAAGCGGTGAAGCGCATCTTCCGCTATCTTTCGGGCACTTGGGACCTTGCACTCACATATGGGGAGGAACATCATGACCTCATAGGTTACACTGACGTGGATGGAGCTTCACAGGAACACCATCGTGCCATATCTGGCTACACTTTTCTTATCAACAGGGGTGCGGTGTCCTGGTGTTCACGCAAGCAAGAGCTGGTCACGCTATCGACCGTGGAGGCGGAGTATGTGGCGGCAACACACGCTGCAAAGGAGTGTATCTGGTTGAGGCGTCTGGTTGGCGAGCTGTTCCCCATGCTAATATCCCAGACCAAGCTTTACTGCGATAACCAAGCAGCACTCAGACTCGCGAGCGACAACGATTACCACACGTGGACGAAGCACATCAATGTACGCTACCACTACATTTGTCAAGTGGTGGAGAACAGCGCCGTGGATATCGTTTACTGTCCGACAGATGACCAGACGGCGGATATTCTCACTAAGGCGCTGCCGCGCTGGAAGGTGGGATGCCACGTCCTCGGTTTAGGACTTCGTCGCGCTTGCAGGGGAGTGGCAGAATCCGGAGGTAGTGGGAAGGCACAGGCATCTGGGGGGCACTGAGGGTGCACCTGGGTTGAGCCTGTGCAGTGGGAATAGGGTGCGGGCATGCCTGGAGCGTGACCGCGCACGGTATGATGATCGGGGGTGCTAATCGCACTCATGGATACGTGATCTTACTTTATATCTTGTTACCTTGTTTCATTGACATTTTTTGGGACCCTTGTTCCATAGGTCTCACTTATTTTGTGCATGTGCTGATGGGCAGCGGTCTGTGCGCCTGTATACCTTACTGATTGGTTCAAGCGCGACTGTGCTGGTACTCGCCCGACCGGCCCGTGAGCTGAGGGGAGGACGATTTCATGTGTATGTTCACATTCTGTTTCACCCTCACGCGACGTGCCTTGCAAGGGCCTCGTGCATGTGTTTCTTGGTTGATATTCTTTTGTTCGTCTCTTATTGATTGCGCGATCGTTATATGTGTGTGCGGGAGTCACCTGATGGCGCTCCTGACAGGACTTTGACTCGCAGTATTTAAGGCCAGTGCACAGCGCACTGGCAATTCACCCGTTGTTCTCGAAACGCCCCGCATGTGCTCACACTAAGCAACCTTCAACGCGCCTTATCTGTCACTCATCTTCGCCTCATCTCGTCCACTCATGTCTAGTGCTTGTAGCGCTCTGCTGCAAGTCCTCGTTATCCCTCAGTTTCGACACTACTGTACTGTACAAGTTGTTTAACAAGACCTATCGCATGTAAGATAACAGCACTCTGCAGCGAGCAATGTAACCTATTTGCTGAATCCCGATAGTATTGCTGTTATGCTGGAAGGCAATATTATGCCAAGACCAATCTTGTCGTCTGTCATGGTCATAATGGTCACCTTTATCAGCCAAGAAAGGTTGTCATTGCAAAAAACCAAAACCTGTTTCACATGCAGCGAAAAGTCATCCTGGAGGAGTTGCTCTGGTTACAAACGTACAATCCGTCATATTATGGAGGAGTGCCGATCAACAGTCAGCGCTTGGCACAAGTACATCAGCAAACCTGCATATAACTTTTTTTGACTTGTACGAGCTTGTACTAGCTCGTACTAGCTCGTACGAGCTGAAAAAGTATGAAAAGTCCATAAGTTGAAAAGGAACCTAGATTCAACCAAAAGCTTGCTTGGTCATGTTGCCAGAAAGTAATTAAGTAGAAAAAAGTTGTGGAAAAGCCAAAACAAGCCGAAAGTTGGAAAGTAGCATGCAGGTCATTTTCAGAGAATCATGATAGACCTTATCAACGAAGTTCTGGGGCACCTCTTCACTCTGAGCCCTCAAGCTGCAGATCGGTGCCCTGGTACGATATGCTCCGCGTGCATCATTACCAATGCACGCCCAATGTCCTCCTCTGTGCCACCCCCAAAGCCATCCTCATTCTCCTCCGAAATATTCCCACGAGCCTTGTATATCGCCACAGCCGCAGATGAGCCATGAAAGAGCGGCTTCTCAGATGACTCTATCGGTGTGCGTGCGTGCGTGCGTGCGATCTGCGGGCATGCGGGCGGGCATGCGTGTGGGCGTGCGCGCCCACATGAGTTGCAGGCGTGCGGGCGATCTGCGATTTGAGGCGGCATGGCGGTATCGCGGCTGCGTGGCGGTATGCAGCGTGGTCCAGCCCCTCCAACTCACAGTTGAAGCGAGGGAGGGGGGAGGGGGCTAAAGATAGTATTATTCATAAAACATAAAGTACAAGATATTTATCCTATTGTATTTATTAACATAATCCGGCATACGGGGACTGCGTGAGTGGTCTCGGCAGTGTGCGTAAATGCGGGCGGGGTGCGTGGTGGGCGACCGGGCACGGGCGACGTGCGTGCATGCGAGTGATGTGCGGGCACACGGGCGGCGTGCAGGCACACGGGGAATGTGCCAGTGGGGGCGCGTGGGTGATATGATCATCGTCAAAGACTTTAGCAGGGAAGAAAACTACAAAAAAAAAGAAAAACATAGCTAGAGCCCAACCCTTCTGTTCGGGTCGGTCTCGTGTTTGCAGCAAGAGTGGGGGTTGGCCAGATGGAAAACAGACAGAACCCTCTCTATCTTGCATTTGTCGCGAGGGAGGGGCAACGGTTCGAAAACGAGAGGAATGCCGCCTCTCGTGAGGGTGTTGGCGGCGTCGATAGACGAAAATCCCTCTCTGTCTCACATTTGGAGCGAGAGAGGGGGGTGGTGGTGGGGAAATTTCCCTGACTTGTACTTGAGGGCCTTGAGGCGAGGGTGTCAGAAAAAACCGTAAAACCGCGGGTGAGGGTGCGGTAGTGGCTCGCACCCGCACCCGTGACTACCGTGACCGGAAAACCGCGGTGTTACCAATACCCGTGTAACTCCTTACACTTTATCCACTTTTTAACTTAAAGCCATTTCGGTACAATCATGAATGTGCACTTTTTTGCTTTTTCACTTATTTACTTGCAATGTACAAAATAAGTCGAAAAGTTGAAAAGTTTATGCATAGTTTGCCGATGTACAGGAGGACTACCCATGGAGATACTGTATCATCGATTATTAGACACAGCTCAGACGAAGGTGTATTAGACCAGGAGAATTCCGGCTACGTATTACAAGAACATGTTGATGGTACAGGTGTTTCTGTTTATAGTGTACCTTTTTTAGGCAATCCACAGATTGTTGGACATTAGTTTCTAACAATCAACTACGAATTCGACTTGAAATATTGAGGTACGACTGGAGAGAACAAATTTTAACAACTTCATCGACTCTGTTCTAAGTCTCTGTACGAGCTAAGGGGTCGAATTAACAGATATCGATGTATCATAAATATATCTGTGTTAGAGAGGTGGGATAAGCGAAACTACCAATATCGTTGGTCCAACGCGGGGGCCAACTGGTACACAACACACTTAATCGCGGTCCTTCAACCGTTCTCTCATCTCCTGCATGGCCCTACGCGTCCCTTCCCCACTGACCCACCCCCTGGCACGCAGCCAGTTGACAAGTCTAGGCGTGAATGCAGCGGTTAATCCGATCCGCACCGGTACGAATAGGGTCTTGCGCAGAGTCCACGCGAGTAGAAGCATAGCATACAACCCTTCCTGCACACCTGCAGCCATACTTTGCGAAAGCTCTTCAATCTCACGCCCTGGCTCCGGGGGGTGTGAATAGACCAAGCTGAGCACCCACACTTTCGCAGACGCAGCGACAGAGGAGACGTAGTTCACGCCGAGTAGGTTGACTCCCGCGATGGCGATAGTAAAGTCGACAATGGATATTACACTGTAGACGCTGACAGCATAGCACCCATATGGTTTCATGAGTGTCATGAGCCGCTGCGAGAGTGGGGCAGACTTTTTTGCATTTAGAGTGAGATGGGGATGACAGGCAAGCTGGAGTGGCATGGAAGGGGAAGGGGGATATGCGCAATGTCGGTGAGAATGAATACCGTGAATATCGTGTTGACCGTATTTGACAGAGGTTGTTTGTACCAACGCCACAAGTAAACAACGTTCCTGAGTCTGAGTTAGCTGTTTCGAAAATTAGCATCAAGTCATTCCATAGTTCCACTGTTCCAGGTCCTCATCTACACTCATATATGGCAGCAAATCCAAACAGTGCACGCCCTGGACCTGGAGTGCCAAGGTACCAGGCGGCCCAGTGCCTTCTTGGGATTGGTCCCATCCCAAGATATTGCTCTAGCCCGGATCCAAGGGGTACTCAATGGAGGTGTCTTCGAGCAGGCAGCTTTCGCCACTGCCAAATGACACGTTGAACAGTACGTATGCTGATTCCTGTATGGTAAGCAACTTCATGGGTCTTGAGAGAGAACGACAGGCAACAGATCATGTCTTTCTGTTCTGGTGGGATATAATGGTAGTTCGACATGACGATGGGTGATGAAACGTGAGCATCATGGCTGGTGGTGAAGACGGGCTGTGCTCGGCTCTTACTGGCTCTATTTGGCCTGGCGCCACAGCACCACAAGTGATTTTTTTCAGAGACGTCTACAACTTCCGAAACAGCTGTAATGCCTTATATTTGTATCAGTTGCTGTAAGGACTGATTGGAACTAGTCTTTACCCGGTACTGTAGTGGTGAAAAATGCCTGCATACTGCTTTTCAATTTTTTTTGACTTTCTGCAACTGTTGTCTACTTAACTACTTTTCGGTAACATAACATGAACAACCAGAACAAGCAACTTTTTTTTTTTGGAAAGTATTTTATTTTTTTAGCTATGTACCGTCTTGCGATACAGAGGATATGGGGACGATAATAATGAGGACGGGACCAGACAATACCATTCGCCCCTATACGAGGGCGTGCTCCTTAAGAGCAATCCTACGCGTTACATAATAAACAAATATTATCTTATCTTATCTTAGCTGGTCTGTCGGAACACATCCCAACATACCGCTATGTACTGAAAATACAGTAAATGTTGGGCAGCGGGAGATTGCTAGGATCAGCTACGGTAGCCGGACCGATGGGACCAGGTGAGGTAAAATGCGCGCACATCCCGATGGGGATAGTGTGGGACTCAGGGAACGCGTCCTACGGCGGCAAGGTGTCGTGACTCGGACCTCCTACCCACTAAAACCTCGCGACCGGTGATCCAGTCATCTGGGAGGTCCATGGTTTTTCTAGGGACATGTTCCCAAGTGTTTTTGACTATCTGGGTGGGTTTCTTGTCCCGTTGATTTTTGTGGCGGAGATCCTGTCGTCGGTGAGACGTGCGTTGATCTCGTGGTGCCATCTATTGTTCACTTCGTTTATCGAATGGGGGCGCCCTTGGATCACACTCTCAAGCAAACTTTTGTTCCTTTTCAACTTATGAACTTATCTCACTTTTTCAACTCGTACGAGCTAGTACGAGCTCGTACAATTTAAAAAAGGTTTTATGCAGATTCCCTGATGCTGGCCTCCGACCGGAGTCGGCGCCTGGACCCCCGATGTCCAGCTGACCGTGGATGGGCGCATGGCTTCACATTTACATTGCCGCGCAACCAGTGACACTTGACAATTCTCGGGCTAGTGGGAGAGATTGCACCCAGCTTAGCCCGAAATTACTCGACTGCACCACTATCCTTGATAGAGTGTCGTATCAGAATCGCGCTCGATCCCCACCCACCCCTTAAGTCGTAGGGCGTGTGATCTGTCAGTTGACACCTTAGGTCACAGGGACAAAACTTGCATGTCGGAGCTGTTACGCCCCAGTCGATCTAGGCTATCTGACGCCCAGCCACCAATACATTGACCAGCGCTGGGAAGGGGTAAGGCGACAACTGGCGTTCTTCAACACATCGGTTTTCGATTGGCGCACCGCCACAGCTGATGACTATCATCCTCAACATGCACGACTCCTGGGGTGCTCACTTCCTTATGCAGTGGGGGCATTGCGCATTCACGGAAGCAGACACGATAAATAGCTTCCTCTATGTCGTTGACCACTTCCCCATCCCCATCCTCATCCCATAGCCAACCATGCTGGGTTACCGCCTCGTCCTTCCCCTTACCCTCTCTTACTTGTTAATCTCGCTCACACGAGCAGAACCCTCAGGCTCGTTTACACGGACACAGCAGGACCTCCCTCCATGTGCCGTACCTTGCCTCGAGGCCGCACTCACGAATTCGGAATGCAATATGTATGTGCCTTTCTCCCGCACTTATGCCTTACCCTTATCTCAAGCTGACACCCCTATGTTTCCAAGCAATGACGATGTCTGCCTCTGTAACAGTCCCGCATTCGCCCAATCTATTACTACTTGCCTGCAGGTTAACTGTGATCCCTCTGATGTAGTAACGGCGCTTGCCATCCTAGAACAGATTTGCAGGTGCGTGACGAAGTAACAGACAAACTTGCTTGTGATAGATTTTCTTTCATAGCACTGTCTAGCACCCAGCTGTCCCGGAGTGTATTGTGGCAACGCTTTCTCCACAGCGACACTTCGTCCTACATGAACATCTCACATGCTTTTTTTTGTTTTTCTGAACTAATCGATTTCTCGACAAAGTTTGGTGACCTTACTGTGCACAGTAAAGGAATGTATTTTGATTTGGATGTAATTTTAATTTTAAATTGTAGCACCAATCTTTGAGTGGGTGTCTCCCAAAGATAGCAAGTTTCTGAGTGACAAATTTCGCTAATAATATTTGATAGAGGCAAACTCCTCTACTCAGACTAGTGAGAATAGAGCAGATGATTCAACAATGAAGATGATGGCTGGGGCCCAAAAAAAAATCTTGGAAATAAGCGAACGTGTCAGCACCATTGCGGCGAACGTTCAACGTTCAACCCTCGACACGTACGTGGTATAGGACGTTGTGGCTCGCAGACCAGAACGCATGCCGGCGAGGAGTGTTTCCTTTTTAAACACTATTATGATGTGACGTTCTCGTCCTGACCAATGACTGCGGTCGGAGTTGGCGTAGAAGGCCGGGTGTGAGCAGGCGATGAATCAAGTAGTCTTGTACTTTCCTGGATGAGGAGCTTGAGTGGGGGCTCTTTGAATGAACTCCAAAGTCTCCGCGAGGACAGCAACCTGTCTTCCATTACACGAGCTCATGTTGACTCGGAAGCCCGACACAGTGGCCAGAGAACGATACAGCGGCATGGGGACGTGGAACTATCACCCGGGGACCCTGCCATGTAGGGCAAGGTTGTATGATGCCTTTGACACGCAAAGAGCACTTGCCCGCGATGGCAACCACGTATTGGCGAATACTGATAACGAACGTCGACATGGTGCCGGAAACGTCGCTTGAGACGAATTCCAGACACTAACAGTCGTCGCGGAAACATTGACAGAGCGACAACAGGTTCGCCCTCGAGTGGGGTTGACAGCAGCTAAGTACAGCAACGGCACTCAGTGGTCAACGAGGCAGGGGGACCGTGTGCCTTGAGAATTCGTTCAAACAGCTGGTATTCAGCCTCGTTGCACATGCTGCTTGTAGTTTCAACCTTGGGGTCGAAGGGGGCCACCTGGCGGGGGTAGTGTGGAGCAGTGAAGATGTGGAGGAAAACGAAAACTATACCGTTGGTACGATTCCATACAGACCACCTTCGGCAAACACGTTATTGTCCGCGCTGTAATATCGAAGTGCACACAGAGTCGGTGCTTCTTGAGTGACAGAGGAGACATCGAAGAGGAACGCATCGAAGTCCGCCGAGTCTTGTTTGTTGTGAGTGCGTAGACATTCCAGTATGGCGCGGGTCTACAGTTGGGCACACCCTGTCTGTGGAGGGTGTGCAGGAACTGACAGACACTCTCTGCAAGGCTGATTCCACTTGGTGATAAAAGAGTCGGGTGGCCCAGTCGATAAAATGGGGATTTTCAACTACGTTGCAAACAGGAAATGTTGTAGGACCAAGTGCAGTGAGCAAAGACGGTAACAGTGGACATAGCAGGGTTATCAGTCACTCCGTCATTTAGTTCTGCTCGATGAGGGATAGCTGAATGTTGAAACATGAGGTTCCGGGCAGGACGATGTCTGCGATAACTATATCACGCAGCCGCTCGCCGTTCTATTGAGAGCGATTATACAGCCGGAGACTTCGCAAGAAAGGGCGAGTGTCACACGGTGATGGCGCCACACACAATCACTGGCAAACTGAAAAAGGAGAGAAAATACATCCGAGAGACCTTGCTTGCAGCAAGGTGATATCCCACTACACTATGCATAGTGCGAGGGTGGAACGAGGGCTATTCATTATGAGAATGTCGACTGTAAGGGTGCGTCCGGCAACCAAACCGACTCTGAGGTTGAGGCTTGGGGTTGAGGTTGAGATTTGTAAGCAGAAACGGATGATATAATCATGTTGGGGCTTGCAGTTCAGTTGGTTCTTGTTTGTTTAGACGCTTTGTTCATGATGAACGCATTCGCCCTCATTTCTTAAGATATAGTGTTAGTTTCCCTCAATATTAGTCTAGGCGCTTTCACTCCACGTTCAAAAATAATGTAATTTTTTTCTCATTCCCTGAGAAAATGACTAATCACCAGGCAGTGTTGCCATACCCAAATAATTGATTTATCAGCTGGGATTCGAACTCCCGATCTGCTCACGTGATGACTTAGATAGTTTCACCGCTGCACCAAACAAGCTTGCAAGTGCTAACAAAATTAAAGCCCATATAAGTGGAAGCCATGATGTGACCCCCAAGTTAGGGCCCTTAGTCAGAAGTATTTAACACGACTCAAGACCTTTCAGAGCACCTATACCTGAGGGAAACTAACTGTTCTGAGATTGAAATGGGTGTGAATGCGTTCGTCACGAAATTTGCGCTAAACAAGAACCAACTGACTGCGGCCCAACATGATTACATCATCTGTTTCTGCTTACAAATCTCAACCTCAACCTCGGTTTGGTTGCCGGACGCACCCTAATTGTGCGCTGAGGTACAGTATAACTTGAAAGACTCACATCATTCATCATTCATGATGTCATCGACCACATGTTCGAGTTTCTCAGCCCCGTAACTGGCCTCACTCTGTCCCAACTCCCCTACACTTACTAGGCCGTCGCAAATGTCAAGGCTCGCAATACTCGCGCCCTTGTTTCTCCTTTCTGGCATTGAGGTCGCTCAAATCCATGCTCCAGATTGCAGCCCAACGTGGCAATGGGTACGACAAAGCAACTTCTTTTCGCAGACCTAGTTTTTAAAAAAAGTCGATGCCCCTGCATCACTTGCCGAGTCGGCAAGTGATGTAGGGGTACGATGGGTCCAGAATGTAGTCTTGGTTCTTCTGATGATATCAGCTATTTCTCCTCGAGCTCCGTTTGTGATGTCCCAGTCTGTCGCGATGTTATTCGTGACGAGTACTTTCATTCCTTTCGCCACCTCCTGCTGAGTAAGAGCTCTGTTGCCGATCACGTCCTCTGTTGTGCAATGAGCATTTGTTGTGCAGCGTCTTGACACCATTTGCGGCTCGAATATTCGCTCCACATCATCTGTACAGTGCGTCCGAGTCGCGGTGTTACTAAATACGCACTGGCCCATGATCCTACATTTAACCCCACGCGACGGGTAAATGATTAATTCGCGCAGGGTTCGCAGATCCTCCTGTTGGACCTGCCCCTTACGCAGATTGTCGCGCCATCGGCTGTCTGTGACGCGAATCTGCTGTTTAAGAACCATGACGGTGGCGAATTCTTCATACAATGTGCGACCGATTTGCGTTTCCAACGAATCGCGCGCTAGGTCGGTAGGGTGATCAAGACGTTCCTGCCAGTGAGGTCTTTGTGCGACCGGGGGAAATTGATGCAAATCTCCGCATTGATCCTTCCAAAGGACATTCCCTCGCGATTAGTCTCGCTACATTGCTTGCCGATCGACACATTGCGAGAAATTTAACGAGGAAACTCTTTAAGATCATGGAAATTCGTCTATGATTAAGTAGGATTTCTCTTGGCTTGCAATTTTGCCTTCGTGTCATCGCTGATAGGAGCTTGAGATCGGCTCGATAATGCTGTCAAATTGTGGGTCCAGCCGCCACTCCTGTGTAAGCTGATTTAACGAGCAAATGATCGGCGCCTACTCATCATAGTACTAGTGGTGGGGCGGCGGCCCCCCCCGCCCCTCTTCCAGGGTTACACTGACGCCGCATATGCCAATGCCGACGACTACAAATCCACATCGGGCTATGTCTTCATCGCAGGAGGAGGCGCTATCACGTGGAGGTCCAAGAAGCAGACCACGATCGCCCTGTCATCTACAGAGGCAGAATACGTCGCGCTCTCCGAAGCCACGCGAGAAGCGGTCTGGTTGAGGAACTTATACGGCGAGCTCGGATTCACACAAGACGCGCCTAAGCGATCCAAGCATATATGGCGATCCGATGGCATTGGGTGCGCGACAAAGACTCACAAGTACAAGACGGCACCGTAAACATCGATAGCTGCCGAGATCCAGATCAAACCGTAGATGTCCTGACGAAAGCGCTAGCACGCCCCAAGCATCGAAAGCACACAGCTGAGATGGGTATATCACCAGCTTGAAGGGGAGTGTTGAGGTCGGAGCGATTGGCAAGCCGTTGACCATACCAAATGGATCTCAGATCAAATGGATTTCAGGCTTGGGTACAGACAATAAGAGGTGGAGCGCCACAGCGCCCACCAGTACATGCGCGTGTAGCGACTCGGATAGGAGCAGACAATCACTCTTTCCCCCGTTCCAGTGTGTGCACACCCAGTAAATAATAAGATTTCCCAAGTTGGCGCCTTTACTACAGTATGGCTCTCTCGTATATCCCATACTCCCTAATAACTCTGGGCCTTTCCCGAGAGGTATGCGTTAGGAGGGAGTCTATTGTAGTTATGTGCCGCCATCTACCGAAAATAAATTTTGGACAGCGGGAGATTGCCAGGATCAGCCAGGGCCGCTGATCCTGCCTAACGCGCGCGCTGTAGCCGGCCGGGACCGATGGGATCGGATGAGGTAAAATGCACTTAGGCACATTCCGATAGGGGATAGTGTGGGACTAGTGTGGGACTCAGGGCACGCGGCGTCCTACGCGGGCGAGGTCGCCGAGGTGTCGTGACTCGGACTCGGACCTCCTACCCACTAAAACCTCGCGACTGATGATCCAGTAATCTGGAAGGTCCATTGCCAGTGTTTTCCTAAGGACATGTTCCTAAGCTGGGTGGATTTCTTGTCCCGTTTGATTTTTGTGGCGAAGATCTTGTCGGTGAAACGTGCGTTGATGGCGTGGTGCCACTGCATGATGCCATCTGTTGTTCACTTCGTTTATCGACTGGGGGCGCTCTTGGATCTCTCTCAAGCAAACTTTTGTTCCTTATCAAATTATGGACTTATCTCACTCTTTCAACTCGTACGAGCTAGTAAGAGCTCGTACAAGTTAAAAAGGTTTTATGCAGGTTCCCTCCGGTGATGTGGCCTCCGAGTCGGTGCCTGGATCCCGATGTCCAGCTGACCGTGGATGGGCGCATGGCTTCACATTTACTTTACCACGCAACCAGTGACACTTGACAATCCTCGGGCTAGTGGGAGAGATTGCACCTTAGCCCGAACGTACTCGACTGCACCACTATTCTTGATAGAGTGTCGCATCAGAACCGCACTCGCGTCCGCGCTCGATCCCCACCCACCCCTTAAGTCGTAGTGCATGTGATCTGTCAGTTGACACCTTAGGTCATAGGGACAAAATCTGCATGTCGGAGCTGTTACGCCTCAGTCGATCTAGGCTATTTGATGCTCAGCCACCCATACATTGACCAGCGCTGGGAAGGGGTAAGGCCGCTAAGACGACAACTGGCGTTCATCAGCACTTCGGTTTTCGCTGGGCGCACCGCCACAGTTGATAGCTGTCATCCTCAACCATACACGACTCCTAGGGTGCTCACTTCCTTATGCAGTGGGGGCATTGCGCATTCACGGAAGCAGCACTATAAAAGCTTCCTCTATCATGTCGTTGACCACTTCCCCATCCCTATCCTGATCCTCACAGCCAACCATGCTGGGTTACCGCCTCACCCTTCCCCTTACCCTCTCTTACTTGTTAATCTCGCTCACACGGGCAGAACCCTTAGGCGCGTTCTCACGGGCACAGCCGACTCTCCCTCCATGTGCTGTACCTTGCCTCCAGGCCGCACTCACGAATTCGGAATGCAATATGTATGTGCCTTTCTCCCGCACTTATGCCTTACCCTTATCTCAAGCTGACACCCCTATGTTTCCAAGCAATGACGATGTCTGCCTCTGTAACAGTTCCGCATTCGCCCAATCTATGATTACTTGCATGCAAGTTAACTGTAGTCCCGCTGATGTAGTAGCGGCGACTGCCACCCTAGAACAAATTTGCAGGTGCGTGACGGAGTAACAGACAAACTTGCTTGTGATAGATTTTCTTTCATAGCACTGTCTAGCACCGAGTTGTCCCGGGTGTATTGTGGCAACGCATTCTCCAGCGCGACACTTCGTCCTACATGAACGTCTCATGCTTTTTTTTTTTTTTTTCTGAGATAATCAATTTCTCGACAAAGTTTGGGCACCTTACTAGGCACAGTAAAGGAATGACTGTCAAATATTATTAGCGAAATTTGTCAAGCAGTTCACTCAGAAACTTGCTGGAGACCCACTCAAAGATTAGTGCTACAATTTAAAATTATAGCCAAAAATCGTGAAAAATAGGCAAACCCCTCTACTTATAGACTAGTGAGAATAGAGCAGATGATTCAGCAATGAAGATGACGGTTGGAGCCCCCAAAAATTCCCGGAAATAAGCGAATGTGTCAGCACCATTGCAGCGGCCGTTCAACCCTCGACACGAACGTGGTATAGGACGTTGTGGCTCGCTGCTTCCCATGTGCTTTTGCAGATCAGAACGCGTGCCGGCGAGGAGTGTTTCTTTTTAAACATGTGACGTTCTCGTCTTGACCAATGACTGCGGTCGGAGCTGGCGTGGAAGGCCGGGTGTGAGCGGGCGATGAATCAAGTGGTCTTGTACTTTCCTAGATGAGGAGCTTGACTGGGGGCTCTTTGAATGAACTCCAAAGTCTCCGCGAGGACAGCAACCTGTCTTCCATTACACGAGCTCATGTTGAAGCCCGACACAGTGGCCAGAGAACGATACAACGGCATGGGGACGTGGAACTATCACCCAGGGACCCCGCCATCTAGGGCAAAGTTGCATGATACCATTGACACACGAGGAGCACTTGCCCGCGATGGCAACCACGGATTGGCGAATACTGATAACGAACGTCGACATGGTGCCGGAAATGTCACTTGAGACGAGTTCCAGACACTAACAGTCGTCGCGGAAACATTGACAGAGCGACAATAGGCTCGCCCTCGAGTGGAATCGACAGCAGCTAAGTACAGCAACGGCACTCAGCGGTCAATGAGGCAGGGGGGCGCGTGCCTTGAGAATTCGTTCAAACAGCTTGTATTCAGCCTCATTGCACATGCTGCTTGTAGTTTCAACCTTGGGGTCGAAGGGGGCCACCTGGCGGGGGTAGTGTGGAGCAGTGAAGATGTGGAGGAAAACGAAAACTATACCGTTGGTACGGTTCCGTACAGACCCCCCTCCAGCAAACACGTTATTGTCCGCGCTGTAATATCGAAGTGCACACAAAGTCGGTGCATCTTGAGTGACAGAGGAGACACCGAAAGGGAACGCATCGAAGACCACCGAGTTTTGTTCGTTGTGAGGAGTGCGTAGACTTTCCCGTATGGCGCGGGTCCACAGTTGGGTACACCCTGTCTGTGACATCTTGCATGGAGGAAGGAGGGTGTGCAAGAACTGACAGATACCCTCTGCAAGGCTGATTCCGGTTGATGATAAAGAAGTCGGGTGGCCCATGACAAAATGAGGATTTGCAACTACTTTGCAAAATGGAAATATTGTAAGACCAGTGAGCAAAGACAGTAACAGCGGACATACCGAGCAGGGTTATCAGTCACTCCGACATTTAGTTCTGCTCGATGAAGGATAGCTGAGTGTTGCAACATGAGGTTCCGGGCAGGACGATGTCTGCGATAACTATATCACGCAGCCGCTCGTTCGTTGACATCCGCGCTGCAACAAGAAGTTTGGAGCAGGAACCGAAGCCAAGCAGAAATAAGGCGATTGTGCAGCCGGCCAACTGTCACGCATTGTCAGAAGGGCCTCCCAGCCGTGGACGGACGGTGGAATAGGGAAGGGGGGGCGAAGGGGGAGCGCAAGGGGCCCGGGACAGAGGTCATATGATGAGGAAGTCACGGGACAAGTAGTACATACATGAGCGGATCATCATGTGCGTAGAGTAACCTGGGCCTTCCCAGTGGTGACTTGAACCCTTCGACGAGGCCTTGGGGGCTCTCCAACGGGTCAATAACTCAAGGACCACCACGATAGATTTTCATTATCGTACGCTGTCTCCTGTGCGCCCTCTAATATTCGCCAGTGTTCTAGGCGCCGCTAGCCCTTGATTTTGTATACTATCTATGGTCTGGGTCTGGTTCATCGAGGGAACCTTTCGTCTAGTACGTCTACAGGGTCCGTGTTATGCCAGTGAACGATCCTGTATCTCGGAAATCCAACTCATGGGATTGTTAGGCCGTTGTTGTCCTCTCTGGAGATTCTGCCGTGACCGGAACCGTAGTCTTCGAGCAGTCTTCGGAGTCTGCTCCTGTCATCATCACTGAAAATCTCAGGTCGCTCGATCCTTCGGCAAGCCGCGGTTTCCATCAATGATATCCAGCAAGTTTACCCAGTAATATCGTTTTGATCTTCAACCCCGGGCCTCACTCGAATCGCCCCAGCCAATTGGGAGATGCTACGAATGAGCGCATGTCAGTTAGGCCTCATTTTAACCCGTTCAACAAGAATCACGGCGCTCCCACGGCAATCGAGCGACACATGGGAGATCTTGGGAACATCCAAAGCGACACAACCGGGGCAGCCATATTCACTCCGACGGACAGCTTGATTTCTCTCAACGGGACTCTAAACGTCATTGGGTAAGTACATACTACTATGCTTACCATTCGTTCCGTAGTCGAGCAGTTGTTTTGCATGCTGTGGGTTTCATTGGTACACCGCCATCTTTCCCACGCTGATTTTCTGCGGTCTAGGGAACAGATGACTTGGGGCATGGGGCTAACAAGGAGTCTCTACAGACAAGTAATTCTGGAGCCCGTGCAGCGTGTGGAGTCATCGGTGAGACATAACAATATCACGCAAAATGGTTGTTGGCACCCCTTTCAGGTGTTTCTGGGTTTCGCTAGATGACGCTATGACGTCTTCTCATCGCGTTTACCATTAACAAATGTGTTGTCGTATCGCGTCATGGCATTTTATAAAACTTGACTAGCGATTCTATGCATAACGGTCCGGTGAACATCTTCGATCTTCATCGTCACTATCCCGAGGGGCATTTACAGTGTTATCCGAGGCCCAGGCAGCCACACGTCTGGGGGAAATAAGTCAGAAGAGTTCGAGCGGGATTGAAAATTTGAGACGCGATGAATGAAGGCATAACCACCCTATTTATCCCATGTTCTGATTTATGAGGTATACACCTCCAGTCTCGCACAGGCGAGCGACAGTCAAACGTGAGCGTAACAATCGAGTGGGTCAGATGATATTGTTGGCGCGCTCAATCATCGTTCGAGCCTTGGGTCTTCTTGTTGATGATTGTTTCAGAAATCATCCGTCACGGCGAACGATGTGATGCTTGGCATAGTAACGAGCTGCTTCGCGCCAGTGGAAAGAGACACATCGCCAGACTAGTGGAGTTTCGAGCAGGCCAGTTGACGCAGGTCGGCCACATATGCTCACTGCGATGGCAGTACAGGTACGTCACACATCTCTAGAACATGTACATTACAGTAATTCCAATGGTGGGTAACGAAAAGGGAGGGTATGCGGGCACGCCGTGGGGCTGCGTGCATGTTCCATTTTCCTTCCCTGCTTACCTAAGATCCATGCCCGGCCTAACCCGGACTGCTTTTCCCACCGGCCTGCCCAACCGGGCTGTTGATCCGTTGGAGGGTTGACCTTAAGTTAGCATCGAAATATGAGTAAAGATTATATAGTTTATATTTTTTAACCTTCTTTTTTTAATTACTACAATAATTTAGTGTGAGAAAAAAATTCGGCACAAGCTGCCGAACCACATTCAATCTCAGCCCTATGGCTGTAAAAACCGAAATAGGGGTCTGTCTCTTTGAAAACCGCTGTAAACTCAAAGGCCATAGGCTTTTCTGGGCATTGAAGCTCCCCGAAATTTTTTATGTGTGCTCTGCTATAGTGACAGAAAGATACAAAAAAAGAATCAAGGGAAACGATAAAGATTTGAGCCTGCAGAAAATGGTTTTCAAAAGGTGGTACCGTTTCAAAAGGTCATCACATGATAGTACATAGCTAACTACGAAAATAAACGCTTTCCAAAAAAAAAAAAAGAGAGAATACGGACCGACGCCCGGGCCGCGGCTAGGTACACTGGCATACTAGTAAGCTATGCGTACCGCGTACCCTTGAAACGAGTAACCTTCCTGCAAGAGTTCATTGATGACATGCGAATAAACAAAGTCAGAGGTAGGTACGTGTAAGTCAGTTCATGTACAAGAACGAGAGTCACGATGCATGGACGAAGGAGACAGTGGCCGAGGGCTCCACTCGTATTTCAGCTGTATACTAGTACAGCTTGGCTTGTCAAATCACGACGAAATGAGGATACGTTTTATTTGATTGTAAAGTAAAGCACGCCGTAACTATATTTCTGGTCGTCATAGTTGCTCCCTATAGTTATGATCACCCTCGAATCACAAAAAATTACAAAAACCATCGGGATTGGATGTAATCTCGAGCCCAAGAAATTTTATGTATACAAACATCAAGGCATCAAAATGAGCCCATTCAACCTGATGATGTCTTCTGCCCTTCGGATACACTCTGAGCTTCCCTGTGGGCATAACTACGTACAAACCAATTCTAAAAGTACAGAGGAACATTCGAGGAAACCGAGAAATACAAAGGGGAAAACATCACTAGGAGGTTGTATAACATCCTCCATGCTACTCCCCTCCAGGAGCGGGATGAGTATGGAGAGTGGAACCAACATGGAGGATGAAACCACAGAATATCATTATTGCTGACGCCCGGGCCTACGCTGCTTCAGGCATCTGGGACAATGCACTTGTCATGGTATGAGGGAAGAGAACGGGGGAGTCTGCGTTATCTGATGCCCTATAGTTGCAGGTTCCACAGCGCACGGCGTGGAATGATGCAGTACTGGGGTGTTCTCGGAGAAGATGAGCCTTGAATAGGTATATCCTCCCCCAGGGCCAAGTAAAATCACAAAAGGGACAGGTATTCTGCAGCGAATGCTTGTCCTTGACGTGACGGTTGAAGGTCCTCTGATCACAAAAGCTAGTAGTGTCGCAGATGCTGCACAAATACCGGCTTGAGTCCTGACCCACCACAACACCCTGGTTCGGAGCAATGGAGGCACGCTAAAAATGTATTCAACACAGGCATCTGCATCTTAGATAAGAACCTCCTTACCTCGTACGAGCTAGGTACAGAGGAATTCCGAAGGGTAAGGCAAATCTCATTGTTAGTCCCAGACGCAAGGTGTCGTCGTCGAGGGCGCAAGCAGGATCGCAGCGTGCGTACTTGATTGTGAAGCACTGTACGCACTATGCAATCAGCAGTTTTCATTCATTTTCTGAGGCAATTGACACAACGTGGCAGCGCTCACCTTTAGAAAAAAGTGCCCTCCCAAACTCTACTATGGGGGAGCCAAATCGACATGAAAGAAAAGGTACCAGTGCCACTGTCTCTGGCGTTCCCCCTCGAGCAGCCCAAGCCGGTACAATCTACGCCGCTGGCTCAACACAAGCGAGCTCCCCCACTTGGAATGAAAAAAATGCCTACATAACAGCTAGGAATGTCCCTGCAACCCAGTCAAGCGCCCCGTGTATGCATCGCCTCCGTCTGTAGTATGCCATCATAGGATAACGGTGAGTCGTTGCCGCGTGCCTGTCAGTGGTCTCAGGCGATGGTCTGGATCAAAGCCTATGAATTCAGGCCGATCCTGTTCGCATTGACCTTCGATACTAGAGGTCGGCCATAACATCTTGTTGTGCTTTGCACGTGCAAACTTGAAAGGTATTGGGATGTTGGAGCTAGGGGCAAAGACAACAACTTGAAGTACTAGTATCGCGGTGTACCGCCTTCAAGTTGTTCCTGTCATTGCTAAGCGCCGCCAGCGGCCGCCGCATGGCAGTCTTCTACGCCTTTTGAGGAAAGTACTGTATTGTATTGTACAGCCTCGGTTCAGCCGTAGTTCCGGCTGTAGTCCCCATTGCAGACTCAATGGCGATTACAGTGTCACTGTGTCATTCTAAAATGGATAACCACCGCCCAGAGGTTCTGGTCGCTCGTGCTCTAGTCCAGTTTGCATTTTATTCAATAAGAGCTGAACCGAGTCATCATGTGAATAGGAGGAATCCTGACCTGATGAGTTAGTGCTAGTTTGTGAGCTACGGTTATGTGCTAGTGGTTGAAGTACTAAACCGGCCACGTGGCAACGAGCCACTCGTTTGGCGCTGAACGTCACAGGCAGGCGACTCAAGCCCTGACTCGGAGAGAGGTCCCACTGGCAAGAGGTGATTTATGGCGCAGGCTGCGACGCACTTCTGATTAGTATATTGTACATGTACATGATAGCATGATATGGCTTTTCATCGTATGTTGGGTGCTCTCTTGTTTCTACTAGTATTATCTGGTTCGCCGGAAAAACCCTTCGCATACAAGGTCCGTGCTATGCTATGAACATCACAACTGATCGACAATTCGATTTGTGGGATTATTAGGCAGTTGCCGTTCTCTTGATAGTTCTACCGTGACTGGCCGGGGACCGTCATCTTCGAGGCTCGCTCGAAGTCTGCTCCCGTACTGGATATCTCAAATCACTCGATCTGTCGCCGCAGTTTCCATATTGAACGAGCTAACTCGGGCTCGGTTACTAATCTAAGCTACCTTGTCACGGTTCGTTCACCGATTCTTCATTCCTTGCCAGTGATCGACTATCAGTGGCTCCAGACAACTGGGACATGCTACGAGTGCCACCGAATGGGTGCACGTCAGCCGTACCCCACTTCAATCCGTTCAACAAGAACCGCGGTGCGCCCACGGCATTGGAGCGACACATGGGAGGGCTTGGGAACGTCCGAAGTGGCACAACCGGGGCAGCCATACTGATGGTCAGGTTGGTTTCTCGATGGGCCTCTAAGCATCATTGGGACAGGTGATTTGGGCCTTGGTGTTAACGAGGAGTCTCCGAGTCTCTCAAGGCAGGCAATTCTGGAGCTCGTGCAACGTGGGGAGTCATCGGTGATAACAATATCACGCAAAATGGCTGGTAGGGCGCCCTTCAGGACTCGGAGGTATTTCTGGGTTTCGCTGGGAGATGACACTGTTATCTTCTCATCGCATGTACCGTGGACATGTGTCGTCGTATCGCGTCGCGGCATCATGTACGACTTGACTAGTGATCGTGACTCTATTACTCTATTGACAATGCTGCGGTGAATATCTTCAATCCTCGTCGTCACAATCCCGAGGGGCGTTTACACACTGGCAATTCGAGGACCAAGCAGTGACACGTCCGGGGGGAAAAGCTCGAACTGGATCAGAAATTCGGGAGGCGACGAATGAAGGTGTATCAACGTCCTTTCGTGATACCAGAAATCACCGTTATTGGCCTCGTGTTGTCGCGCAGGGGAACCAGATGTGAGTACGTTGTGATACCCGCGCTGGCTTGCGAGAGTGACAGGTGGATGTGGGTATAATAATCAAATGCAGTTCGTCGCTTGTGTACTGATACAGTTGATAATGCGCTCCATCGTTTGTGGGCTCTACTATTAATAAATTGCCATGTAGACTAAAGAGGGTAGACATTATGTCGCCGCCCTCGAGAAGAACCACCGCATCCACCACGGATGCTCCCTTGTGTTCCTCTCCGCTTCCTCTTCCTCTTGCCTGACGCGTTCCTCCGCGACGGCCCTTTCCTCAATAATCACCTCCTGCGTCACGGCTTCTATAGGTGACATGGTGGACGACCCCGCTACGTCCTCTCTTGGTTGCAGTTGTAGCGACGTTAAGAGCTCAATCTGTGCTTGCGCGTCTGGTAGTATGCCGGCGACCTCCGCCAACTTGGGGTCTAGCGACGTCGAACGTTGCAGCCATCCTCCGATGGGCAGAGACACAGAACGGGTCGATGGGCCGAAATGTGGGCGCCCCTCCAACTGAACGGACTCGAGGCGTGACCGAGTCATACTGGTAGTGGTGTTGATGGCTGTCGGCCGTGACAGATTGTGCGCACTGCCGCGCCGCCCGTGAGACGAGGGACGGGGTTCGGGTTGTGATATCATTTCAACATCTATGCTGTGTATTCGCGACTCCATGCGAGGAGGCAATACTGTCTCTTCCTTGCTACTGAGATGGCGCGACACAGTGTCAGTTAGCCCGTGTGTGGCTTCCAAGGGGGTGCTGGGCATGCTGGCCGGCGAGCCGTGTAGTGGCGAGGGTTGGGCGTCGGATGGTTTACGGGACAACAGCGAGCTTTGTGAACCAACAGGTCGCGGTCTGAGGTCCCCAGGCATTGCCGTGGAAGTGAGGGCCTTGCCGAGGTCGATGGTATCGTCCAGATCCAGTAGGTCGCAAGGGTTTCGCGGCAGCCATAAACTGTGCCCTATGGGCTTGGTGTAATATGGATTATCGTAGGGTTGATTGGGATCCGACTCATCGTCCCACCTCGGATGAGGGGGGCGAGGTGAAACAAGAGGGTCACTAGATGTTCGCTTGACGTCATTCAGTTCGGTATCATCCACTATACTGCCGGCGTGATGCTCTGTGACTCGGGGGAATTCAGATCGGATCGGGGAATAGACATTGTCTGTATTCTCAAATGGGATTGGGGTGTCCAGGGTATTACAGTCTGCACGGGGTGGGGGAGTAGAGTGAGGAAGAACCTGTGGAAGATGCCAGGTTTCGCAGGTCTGTGACGACTTGACAGGACCTTGCTCGACATCTGCTTTGTCAATGCCAATCTTCGAGTCATGGTTAATGTGTGCTGTGACACCACGTGGCTGGCCACGCTGGAGTCCGCAAATAATCATAGCTTCATTAACGTCGTCGCGTTCAAACTTCGCACGGCAGACACGGGTCATACTGAAAAGCGATTCAGTGCACAAACCTTGCCATGGTGTTTCATTTTGGACTCACATCAGCTTTGTCAGAGCTGTTGAGGCGATGAGCACGGCGGCCAGAACCAGGTTTGCGTTTTTCCTCCAAACTGCCATATAAGCAAGGAAGACGGCCTGAAATCAAGGATCGATAATCGTCCAACCGACTGAAATCCAAAACTCACTTGTCCAAACACCATACCTGTCAAGACCTTCGTTAGAACCCCTTACCGTCCTGAGGTCAAGGAAGACATACCGTCCAGAGAGTATCGAATGATCCGGATTAAAATCGTCTGGCCGTTACCCTCGTAGTTCTTGGCATATACACGTAATAATTGGTTCTTGATGACAACTAAGGGGATAAGACATCAGGAATACCGCCATCGTTTCCACGCAGGAACCGGCACCTTGTTGGATTGAGAAGTAGATGAGCCCAAACGGCATAACCAGCGGATTGAACACGGCGAAGAGAACAAGGATGTGGATGACGAGTAGATGGTTAGGAAGCCAGTCTCCAGACACCGTGATATAAGTGGGCCACACGTAGCAGCCAGGAGAGAGGGCTCACAATGATAGTTGAAGGTTCTGGGACGGATGCCGACATTCCGCTTACGTGGCGTGATTGCACGTTTTGTTGAGGGATACATGATCAAGGGCAGCTTAGTGCCGACTTTGATTAAAATGCCAAGGTCGTAGTGAGTTCACACTCACCCCAACTGTGAATGGAGACGTAAGTAGTCCGAGACATCACTCAGGAGATCAAGGACATACAAAGCGCAAGCTCCACTCCCCCATGGATGCCAGTTGTGAAAATGACTACCCAACGTTAGTGAGGCGAATGGGGTAAGGCCAAAGGAACCTACGCCATCCAACATAAAATGGCCCAGCCGTCGGGAAACTATCCGACAAAATGTGCAGCACGTTTTTGTCTGGCTTGACCCCAAATCCTACCAAGAGACTTTGCAATGCAACAGTCCCAATGCAGAAAAACACGAGGATATTGATAGCCAGAAACTTCCAATAGCGAGTCATGGTGCGATCGTGTAAAGCGGAGAGTGTGATAATCGTGTGGGCTTTCTTCGCAATAAAGAGGAGAATTAGTGGCATTAGAAACGCAAGCAGCGACGTAAGGAAAGTGGGGAGAAAGGACCGCAAGAATTCCTCCTCCCATGTGTGATGAGCGAGGTATTTTGCCTGCCCACGCAAACGTTAAAGGTTGACCAGTAGAAACTAGGAGGTAAGTCGTACGAGGCTGGGCCAGAATGCGCTGATATTCTGAATAGAGACCAGCCCCACGAACAGTGAGACGGGGAAAATCCACGCAAGAGTGAATACCCTGTGTGCCACGTCAGCTTATAAATCACATGATCATACAACTTTTCAGGCGTACCAGACACCAATGTTGACAACCCAATCCTTGATGAACTGTAAGGCATCGTAAATGCTTGTCTCAACGGCCTTCGCATGGCTCACCTCAGCCTTGAAAGTAGACTTCATGATCCTTTTCCAATCCAAGTCTTCATAACTCGGAGCCATCTGTATCACGCAATTGATTGGGTTGTCGGGGTGCGATGCCAAGTACTGACAGGCACGTCTTGCATCTTTCGGATCCGAAAATGTCACGAAAGCTGTGGATACAGGGGCATAAGACTCAATGCCCCGTGCGCGATTCTTGGCGATGAGGGTAGTCAAGAGATTGAATTTTTCGGTGAAGTAGTCAATTTCTGACGTGGTGTGTCCATGAAAGGAGAGCCGAATTAGTGGTTGATACCTATTAAGGGCATTGCGTGGAAGAGTATGCAGAGCCTCCCAGATCGTTTCGAGGCAAGGATCTGAGAGGTCCCGTCGCTCTAGGTAAACGAATGGTCAGCGCAATAAAGATAAATGGTGAGCGCTCACTCGCTGTGGCAGAACCAGAGCGTAATCCGAATTCCTCTACGAAGGGCTGTAGCGTACGAACGAGCTGCTCCCTGTCTTTCTCATCATCCACGGCCATGTCAAGGGGTATCTCTTCATCACCTCGTCTCTTGAAGAGACTCAGGCACCGTATCCTTGGTCTACGGCATCCCTCCCGCTTATCCAACTCTTGCTTGACGGCATTCAGGACCTTCTGCGCAAGTTTTACATGGGCAGCCTCCAGCCTTTGCAGAACTTCCTCGCGCCGCTCGAGTAGATGTGCAAGCTCCGTCATCTTACGAGCGATAATAACGCAAGATATAACCGGAGCCTTACTCGTGCTGGCCTCGAGCTCTCCATGGATGGCGTCTTCATCAGGTGACTCTGCGTAGTGGAAGTGTTCTATGTGTTCGAAAAGTCGTTTGATATGATCGTATATGACTGCTGCGACCTTATTGAAGAAGCCGTGCCGAGGATATAGGGCTGTGACAGGATTGACGGAAGGTCGTGAAAGGTGGCACTCGAAATAATCTGCGAGCTCCTTTTCGGAACGGAGGTGCAAGGGTACGTTTGTGACCATGATTGTACGCAGCCGGAGGCCGCGATTTGACTCATCGTCATCGAGTACGGGAAGAGAGTGAAAAGGGTACTGTGGATGCGGATGCGGATGGTACTGCAAGTCTTTCGGTGTTTGTGCAGCAGAGGCTGCGCGCTCTGCGGCACGTTGAATCTGCGCGTGGCGGTGACGAAACGCACCTCTACAAATCCAAATAAGAGTGGCAATCCAGGATAGAGTAACATAATAAAGAAGTATGACATGTATCCAAAGAAGACTCCTGCCCGCTGGAGTTTCGACGAGTGACGAGATGGACGCGCGAGCCATGGAGTGTGGGGAGACTGTGCCATCGGAGAAGTGAAGATGTATGGGGAGAAGGATGGGAACGGTGGTGAATGTATGCAGGAGGACGAAGCGAGCTGAGGAAGAGGGTATGTATGACGTATAAGTTGCCGAATCGAACGATGGACTTACTGCACCCCCGCAAGAAACGCGAATAAACGGTTGCATCAGGGCCCCTGAGCTCATTGAGTTTATCCTCTGGGAAAGAGATGACTTGCTTGACCCAAGAGAGAGGCCAGCCTTGTGGGATAGGAGGGGAGGGATTTCTAGAAATACCTAAGGATGGAAGTGATAAATACTGAATAAAGACGCACCTTGCCCAACACCTGCCTTGGTACAAGCTAAATATACGACCTATAAGCTTACCACCCATCCAGCTAGCGCCAAGAGAGGATATTCGATCGCAAGCTGTGTGGAACTTACTACCCAAATTCCCAAGATTCAACGCTACCAAGACCTTCGACCTTGTTACCACGTCGTTTCCGTTTCATAATGTCGTGAGAAATAATGCATATTCCAGCGATGCATACAGTAAAAACAGACTGATTCAGCAGGCCACTACAGAGGTGGGTGAGTTGGAAAATGGACGACGGGACTCCGATGAGAGGCGATGCGTACCTGTAATCATTTGAAAATGGCCGCTTATCGAGCGTAGCCATTGGACAGAGGGAGAGATATCAGAAGATGTCGTACTGGAACCAAGCGTCCAAGGGGGACCCTTGAAGTGTCCTGCACTTGCACTGGCAGTGGGCTCCACAGAATGACAACTCGAGGCACAGGCACGGTCCAACTCAACTCGGCAGTATTTAAGCAATCTCACCGGCCCGGCATATGTTTAACCTTCACCATGACGGCATTGGCCGCTTGCCTCTCTTCAATTACTGCACCCGTAGTACCTATTCAGAATCCCTGTGGATGTCGGACGTGGTGATACTCCTATCTCTTCGTGGTGTTCCCTGTAAGATTGACTAAGTGGTCCCCCCCGAAAGAAAGGAACGCGATGAACCAATCACCTTAAAACGCATCTTTGTCCTGTATCTTCCTTGAATGGCTGAACAACGTCGATGTCGTCTGCCATAATTCCTCCGCATTGAAATCTCTGTAATTCTCTGAGGGTGTGTAGCTACGCAGCTCTTACTCAAAATTCCGCTTTTGTGTCTGCGCTGAGGGTTGGTTCCGCCCCTTGTCTCAGCTATGCTCAGGCTTTTAATCATAATATAGCCTCGCTTTGACGGCTCTGAAAACTGCCGGTGGCGAGTGTTCTATAACTGAGAGGTTGAACAATCCTACGTCGACTCCCATAGGGTTCCAACACCGAAAAGCGACGCAGCGTCAGCAAATGACATCTCAGACCCATTTCTTACTCCAAACTTGGTACGAAAGGTCTTCACGTTGCAGACGCGGAGCCTTCACCACCTTGTTTCGGAGGCACGGTGACTCGACTCTATTCGCTCTGTCCGAGTCCAGTTGTCTATCCCCCCCCAACTGTAGCAGATCAGAGGTGGTTTGTGAGCCTTTCGTCCTGTCGGCGTGCACGGAGCTCTACAGGCTATAAACCCCTTGCTGGCCTTCGGGATGCAGTATCACACCCTAGTACATCTGTCTCAGACAGCTTACTCTTCTGCCTAGCTTTACTTGATCCCAATGTCGACTTCACATCTTCCTGACCCAGCATTAGCAACGCACGTAATGACCCAAGACACATTCCTCCTGGATCATCCCACATTTTTCCCTTACACGTAAGACCTGCCGTGTTTGCTTCGCCAGACACGACATGGTTACCTTTACCCACGTTCCTTCGTGCCTTGATAGTACCGACACCATGCACGCCGAAATTGCCTGCGTCCGTGGGCATTGTACCTCCGTAGGTAACGTAAAATACATAACTCAACAAAGGCCCACATACTTCAAAGTTTAAGCTAACTGCCTCACTATCGGAGTTTCTCAGGCTACTACTAGATCAATACCTGAGGCGCGCATGAGGTACCTCGCAAACGTTTGTTCGATTCTCCTGTTGTGGGATTGGTGGTACGGGCTCAGTCCCCAAAAGGTTGTTGTTCCGTGAAAGCTTATGCCCTACCACCCCCCGAGGACATCGCACTGACAGCGCGATTGTTGCTTTGTCTGGCCGCAGGCGTACCCGGGGTACTACACGGCAACTAGCAGCCACCCTTCGGACTTCCTCCGGCTTGTAGCCATTGGGAGGTTGAAACAAGGCCCAACCTTGAGTCTAAACTGACGCGAGAAAAATACATTCTACTTTGTACGAACAATGCGGAGCTTGTGCGGTCTATAGACAAAATTCTCCGCATAGTTTTTGGGCGGGATCCTTGCGGGGGATGGCGGTTGCCTGTATTTAAGTCAAAGTCAGCTCAAGATACGCTGGGGAGCACGGTGCCTTAGAGTTCATTGGAACTTACACGTAGTAGTCCCAACCTAGAAATTCTCCTTGAATAAACTTCAGAAATGGTGAAGAGGGAGACATACCTTGCTTCTCGGCAAAGTGAATGGCATCCTCCTGGGATCTAAACGAAAGCCGGGTGCCCTGTACGTAGTCCGCCCTACCTCATCGTCAACGATAAACACGCAAATTTCGGAGCGGCAGGCCTACGAGCTCGCCCAACCCATCAACGGATTTTCCCAACGACCACCGCCCGGCAGGATGTCCCAGTCAATGCGCCAACGCTTCCCCTTTGCTCCACCGCTCTGCATCGTATTCTGGGTAGGTTGGTATATACGTACAATGCGCTGGCGGAGCTCAGCTAGAGATTATGCATGATGTTGAGATACTCGAATGCTTTCTGACGGAGAGAGAGCTATACCTGGTGCCCCGCTGATGATATCTGCGCTCAGGACATCCTTCTGTGGGATGGGTACAATCTCCGATGGTTCTTTGGTAGCAGTAGGAGTAGGCGGAGTAGCTTCCGTTGAAAGAGTGCGAAGAACTAGTGAGGGGCGAAGAAGGGTAGGCCCGGAAAGGACCTTTGAGCAAGCCCGTAGGAGAGACATCGGTATTGGTTGTTGGATCAAAACTTGGCGCTTGAGGAGCAAGGAGCCTCGCTCGGACAGCCTGAGTACTTCACCCGATTATGGCACAAAACTCTCACGGTTGACACAACTTTACTTTACTTGCAGCCAGAAATCCACACATCATATGCAAACTCGTTCGTTATTATCAATAATGATAAGTCGAATAGGTATTCTAGAGAAAGGCAAACATTGTTCCAAAGAGTGCGGGAAGAAGGACGGTACTAAGAACAGCTCCTGACTCAGATAAGCGCCCAGATGAATTTGGGGAACTTGCTTGGGCTCCTGATTTATTCGAAACTGTAGGAGAAGCAGAAGAGGTGATGGTGGGAATTGTGATGCTGGCAGCACTCATCACACCCGTCGGTGCGACTTGAGAAGTACCTATGATAGAAGCAAGCAACGTCAGCGGTCACTGGGTTCGTAAGACAGGACTTGCCGTACTCTTAAAATTGCCGCCGTTTGCTTGGGCCTGGGCAATATCGCTCTGCACAACACTATTTGCGTTCTCTGGTACCATCGACAATAAGCCAATCCGCGGTGGGTCGACAGAAGGATGCATTAAGTTTCCGTAATAAAAAGCGACCAGATTGCTGACCACATGCGAAATCAGGGTCGTGTACTTAGAATTTAGTTCTCGACGTGGAGCACGTACGATTTGAAGAACGGGTCGCCCAAACTCCAGCTAAATAACGCCCCAGTACTTGGCGGATCTGTTGATACAATGTTGGCAATGCACGTACTTGCGTCGCCGGGTGTGTTTTGCGATATGAAGTCGCGGGGGTCGATGGGAAATGTCTTGCCTCCAATCTGAAATACAAGGTCGTGCGGCACTGAGCAAGAAAAGGTCGGTGCCGCTTTGGGCTTGGCAGCGAAGGCGGATGAGACGCTTTTAAAGATGGTATCGACAATATCCTGAGGGCCTCTAATCAACTGTTGCCCTATTTGGCAGCTCAACACGGAAGGGTCACAGACAGTAATTACCGTGTCGAACAAAGCAGAAACTGTCGAACCGGACCCAGCAAGCTGAGAGGCTGGTAGTTGCTGACCATCAAGGATAACGCCATCAATTGGGACTTCCCAGCGACTATTAACAGAGGTGTATCAGCGATTCAGGGGGATAGCAAACTTAGCTCAGGTAGCTGTGACTTACAGGGGATAGATCTGAAAATAATGATTAACCGAGTCTATCTCTATCGAGCGAATGAAAACCAACCTCATCGGGGGCAAAGTTTGGCGGATTCAACCCTCCATCTTGTGGTTTGTAAAGGCGCACCGGCACCCATGTGAGCGAAGAGTTGTCAATGCCGTCAGGCAACTTCCCAATGGTGAATATGCCATTAGTTCCGCTGATATTAATGACATCACGTTGCAGCATCACCTGCGGTAGCGGTCAGAAGCATAGGAATAAGTTGAGTGTGCCATGTACCGCAAACATGGGCTGCTCCAAAGAGCCAGACATAGCGAGACGCGAGAGAAGGGGTCCATCGGACATTTTACCCAGGACGAAGTCATCCGTAGTTGGCGGGGTATTAAACTAAGCCCAGTTGCACATCAACAAAGGGTCCTTCTCCTTTAGTTCAAAGCTGATCCACACCTTCGCCTTGATGACAGCAGCTTGCACTTCGCTAGTATTGTGTCGGAATCCCTGAACGACAAAGGCTATGTCAGAACGCACCTCCCGCCTGGGAACCCCAGCCCAAAAATCCCATTAGCCCCTTGCATCACACTAGTATTGTTCGTGTCCGAGATGGCCACAAAAGGTTGCTGGGACATAGAGTCCTGTGATGATTGCTACGTCCTGAGCTCCGGGGCCGCTTGCATGTGTTCCCGTTAACGAATCGCCGTATAACAGTTCGACGGAACCGCCCGCTGGTTTGATATTTGCTGAGGGGTAAGCTGGCATGTTCGTATTCTTGCATACGGTCGTTTTGCATGTATCCGAGGCCACCCACAAATCGCTAGAGCCGGTGTCTACGTGTATGGACGCATGTCACGTAATGCATAGATGAGTGCTTGCGTGCAACTTGTACCGTACAAAAGTAACGCACCAAGGTTCACAGCGGTCACCGTTTCCCCGATAGTTATAGCAACAGCATAAAATCTGGCATACGGATTCAGTCGTCGTCTGCGCGACAATGTAAACCAGCCACGCACAGGTCAATGGAATCTCCTAGCCCCGTACTCCCCGAGTAGATGCCACGCTTCATTGATGCTAGCGCGGAGAGGGCAGTCCTTCTCCTTTGGATCGGCAATTCAAAGCTTCGCTTCGTCGGGACAGCTACTAGGCTTCCCTGCTGTAGTGAGTTGATCGGCACGGCGAGGTTCGAACCAAGTAAGAGACCAAAAAGAGGAATGGAGAGCGCGAAGAGGGAAACCATCGGAATAATAAACAATCAAAGATGCGTCCAGCGCAAGGGAAGAGAAGGAGAAAGAACGAAAAGAATGTGAGTTGGAGGCAGTTGTTGGTTGTCGTCCCGGGAGAACAAGTGCTGGGGGGTACTTGTGATACATTAGCAATACTGTACTCCGCAGGTGAAGCGCTAGTCTCTCGAATTTTCTCAGAAACGCTGCCGGAAGTGAAGCAGTCGAAATCCAAAGTTGCTAATAAGGCCTGAAGCGTACCCCAGTGAGACAAGTCTTGATACCAATGGTTGTGTAGATGTTGAAAACTCCGTCTGTCAGTCACTGCTTTCGGCACTGCCTCGCCTCGAAGCTAACTTAACTCCGGCCTAGCGGCGTCTCCGAGTTTCGCGTCCATTCGCCTGCACCCATACGCACAAAGTCATCGCGTAGTTCGACAATTGGCGACAACGCCAAGACATCGCGCACAAGCTGCGAATAACACCCCATGGCCAACACCACCGTTCGTGGTGCGCAAGCCATCCACGGTCAGAACCCTCAGGTAGGTTCTGTCTTTCTGGGTTTTCGCAGCGCCCAAATGGCCATCTAGTTCCTCGTCGAGACCGTGATCCGCAATCGGATATATGAATCATCATATTGGAAGGAACATTGCTTTGCGTTAACAGGTGCGTTGTGCACGTACCTCGTCGCGACCCGAGCTTACAGCTTGAGCAGCCGAGAGCTTAATCGACCTTGCAATCAAACTTCGGTCTGTGGGCGGTGTTTATGGGAACCAAAAGCCTACCGAATTTATGTGCCTTCTCCTCAAATTATTGCAAATCCAGCCCGAGAAGGAGATCGTTATTGAATACCTTCAAGCAGACGAATTCAAGTGAGCGCGTCTCACTTTGTCAATGGGTTCGCCGTCTTACTTTTCCATTCAGGTATTTACGGGCCTTAGCAGCCCTATACATCCGCATGACCTTTCGAGCGGTGGAGGTTTACGAAGTACTCGAACCTCTATTAAAAGATTACAAAAAGCTGCGTTATCGGCAACAGAGTAAGCACCCTCTCTCTGTCCCTGCCCAACGCACAACTCAATCAATTTCAGCTGGGTACTCTTTGACGTATATTGACGAATTTGTTGATCAACTATTGAACGAAGAGCGTGTATGCGACATCATTCTACCTCGTATATCAAAGCGCGCAGTCCTCGAGGAGAATGGCGAACTCGCGCCGCGCCAAAGTCGTCTCCTTGACGCTATGGAAGGTAAAGACAAAGAGAATACAAGGCGAGGTCGGAGCCGAAGCAGGAGTCGGAACAGCAGTCGCAGTTCACGCAGTGCCCAGGCTAGCGGGTCAGATCGAAGCAGGGACTCCAGCCGGAGTATCCGGGCACACTCAGCAGATGGCGATGATGACTCCCGCCGTGCCTCTCGGAGCCCCGCTGCAAGCCGATCAGCATCTCCTATGGGGTCGGATGGTCGTTTCCGTTCTCGAAGTCGCAGCATCTCTCCAGATCGAGCGTAGGATTAAGAAAAGTCCGGTGTGCCCGGATGTGTTGTTCGCTGTCCACGATGGGTTTCTGTGTCTATCGTATTTGTCAGTACCACTGTCGAGACGCAGTCATTTTGGGTCAAGCATTAGGGTTAGGAGTTCATCTTCAGTGCCACGCATCATGACATGAATGAGCCTGCGTCAGCTCACCGAGATGGCTCTTCGTCCTATCATAGCGATATGTGGAACAACTGGCGTTGGTAAATCAAAGCTAGCGGTAGAACTTGCCCTCAATCTATCCGAGAAACTCGACAATCATGGTTGGAAGGGAGGTGTTATAGTTAATGCCGATGCCATGCAGGCCTACAAGGGCTTCAACACCTTAACGAACAAAATCCCCCTCGGAGAGAGAGCCGGAGTTGACCACGTTCTCATGGATTTCAAAGAACCCACTGAGCAGTATGTGGTCGGTCAGTGGATCCATGATGCTATACGGGTCGTGAGCTCATCTCATTCTAGCTGACTCATTGCTCCCGTCTAATCGTCTGCGGACCAGATCAGCGATGCACATAGCTTGAGAAAAGTTCCCATCGTTGTCGGTGGGACCGCGTACTGGATTCAGCACCTCATCTTCCCCGGTCGGCTTGCTGTCGAACCGGACCAAGTCTCTGGGCCAGACTCGTCGCCGCCGCCTGGTAGCGTGCCTCTCTCTGATGGGCTATCATCTACGCTATCACAGATAACAACCAATTTGCGCGAGTTGTTCGATGCACTTCCCGAAATCCCACCATCGGCAGTCGATGACCCTGGCGCAGCTCTTGCCCTGTATAACCTTCTGCAAGCTCTAGACCCCGATGTTGCTGCCAGATGGCACTGGAGGGATACGAGAAAAGTCCTACGGAATCTAGAGATTATGAGGGAAAGCGGCAGGAGAGTGAGCGAAATTCTTCGAGAACAGTCGACTGTCGCCCCCACACCTAGGTAAGTCCCGTGCGCTAGGGCAGCCCACTGGTGCCTCCTTATACGAGGAACTAGATACGACACTCTGTGCTTGTGGCTGTACGCAGAACCGACAGAGCTCAGGCGTCGTTTGGATATTCGGGCCGACGAGATGCTTCAGGTGAATCCCTGAACATCTCAGCTCGCTCAGGCTTACAGAAACAGAACAACCTCCTGGATGAAGTTCGTGAACTGACCCGGCTGTCATCACCCAACGAGAGCGATTCAGACACTACAGCCTCATCCATGAAGTTTACTTTCGGAGTATTCCAGTCGATTGGTTAGCTCTATAGACTCAACGGTGAATCATGGCTGATGATCCCGTGACAGGCTTCCGTGAATTTCATCAATACCTCACTGACCCATCACCGTCCGAGAAGAAGTATCGGGTTGCTGTTGAGAATTTGAAGATTGCCAATCACCAATACGCCAAGCGGCAAATCTCGTGGATCCGCAACAAATTTCTTCCGGCCATACGGGCAACGAAAACGACAGAGGGAACCAAGTGTGTCGAGTTGTATCTCTTGGACGCGACAGGTCTGTATGACATTTGAAATGGATGCATTGACGTTCATTCTAGACCATTGCACAGATCCCCAAAATTGGGCGTTTGGGGTCAGAGACTCAGCAAACAGCTTGACAGAAAGTGAGCTGAAGCCTCCGTTTGCTTACACGGAAAACTCAAAGAATGTTGGATCTACCTTGCCATGAACAGCGTTTCTCAGATGTGATCCACTTCCTGATCCTCTGGCCCTCTCTACCGCAGCAAAAAGGATGCTCACTATTCCAATCAAAGCTACGGAGTATGGAATCAAGTGATCTTATCTTTGACGTGCACGCTAATCGCTTTTAGTCCGACGGTGGTCCTCGTGGCCCGCAGGAAAGTCATATGTCCCGTCTGCACCGTAGACGACGCCCTTCCCGTTATGATCGAAGAGGGATCAGAATGGACAGCACATGCTAGAACAAAGGTTCATAAGCGACTAGCACTAGCTGCAAAGGGTAGCGGGAAACCACCTCTCCTTGCTGCCGCAGCACCCGGAACTGTAAAAGGGCCCGGCGATCTAGCTGAGTCAGCAACCGCACCATCCACCTGATGGATGTGGCTTACTCGGAAGCCGATAAATTAATGAATTCTGTTTTCTTTTCAAATTTCGGGACCCCACACCTGCTTCGCCTAGATAGCACAAACGTTTGTTATCTCGGCTAACTATGCGTGCGTGCAATCCTGTGATCAGAAAATGTCTATTCCTTGTCCCCACTTGGACTAGGCCAGGCCATGCACCCGACGTAGTCACATAGTACGTCATCGTCTCATGCTTGAGCTGCACATCACAAGTATGTCTGCGTCGTGTTCGAAATGAGTTGAGAAGCCATTCGTGTGTGCATGGATATGGCTTATCCAGCTGTAGAACGCATGAGCGCTCCGTGCAGGCACGCAGGTTGTAGGGAGCTGTGTAGGTGTCCCCTAAGCCCAACATGGTCAAGGCGCGAATGATGCGTTGGAGTCAATCAGACTTCTCGGGCGTAACGCACATATACAAACTCTGCACTCTACAGGTACAGCATGTGGTATCTATGCCCCTTCATGGAGATGATTACAGACAATTTACACCATATAAAACATCTGCAAGCCGTGGGAAATAGGTAAGAAATACATTCTCCGGTGTACAAACTAACATGTGGTTTCGTATATGGATGGTAAGATACGACGACCAAGTCAACGTGTTTGGGATGAACGAAAAGGGAAGGGTGAAACACAGGGATGGGTACTACGAAATTAACCGGAACATGGCAAACCTCGGGAAACGTATTATTGCGGAGGCCCACATGTTCAGGGGTTCTAGGGGTGTGTCAAAAGCTACGCGAACTGGGGGGGCAGCCCTTCAAGAGAGGAGTGTGCCAATAACGAGTGCGCAGCCAACTAGGCTAAGAAGAGAGCCGAACTCGCGCAACGGTACGAGGTCAGACATAAGGTCTGCCACAGACTCGTATTTCGGCTGGATAGATGGCGCACGGTTGCGCTTTGGCGAGTGGCCATCCTCGCTCTCCGACGTTGAGGAGGACCCTGCGTCTGAGTCATTCTCTGGACTTGATCCCGAGCTTGAGCCCGGTGACGGGTGGTGGGGAGTAAGCCGACGAGACCATGGGTTGGTGGCGGGGCGCCGGCTTGAGGGGCGCGGTGTCAATAAGAAACTGACAGTGGATGGCTTGGGTTTCGCAGGAGGGTGAAGGGAAATGGTATCCGTTTCTAGCGATAAAGGCACTCGGCACGTAGGACAACGCCCATCCGACCCCACCGCTGATAGCCACTGTCATGACGTCTCAGCCACAAGTGGAAATTTCCAGCTACGTGAACTTACGTCTGACAGGTGCTGATAACAGAACAGCTGCCCACAACATCGGGCTTTGTTAGGTTTCACTGCCGACTCGAAGCTGTGCCGAATAATGGTATCAGTATGCTAGCGGGGAGAGCCGAATAGTCCTACGCACCAGATCCCGCAGACGTCGCGCATGCCTCGGCCCGTAGTGATTCCCTTCTTGCCATTCCAACCCTGGGCCCGTGTCAGTCGGGTGTGTACCTGTTCATGCGTGGGATCGAGCGTGGGATTAGACGTCACACGAGTGGGAAGGGTGTCGAGACCATCGCCGGGAGTCTCTTCGATGATACTCTCGAGGGATGCACGCGAGCTTAAGTGTGTCCGAGACCGCGTCCGTGGAAGGCGCCGTGTGAGCGGGGGTGAAGAGAGTGAGGATGCCTGTGAACGAGGGGGGCGACCTCAAAATTCAGCTTTATTGACAGAGCATAACTCATTAATACCTGTGGCAGGACGGGGAGTGACGAGGTCTCTAGGGAGAGTGGTATCTGAGCCATCCTCTGCAGGGTGGTGATGGGGGTAAGAGACAAAACGACTGCTGAAATGGGTTGATTAAGTGCAGTGCTAGAGCCAGATATCTGAAGGAGATAGACGGATAGCGGGCCGGGACTCGGGTGACACAATATTCGGAACAACTTCAGCGAGCCAATCAGGATCCATCTACGTGACATGAAGGATCCGATATAGATGGGCATTTGACGATCTTTCCCTGTTATGAAGCGATGCAAGCGCGTTAGTGTAACACCGGCTGTATGCAGTGCACGATTTTGGATAGGACCGGTGCTGTTATGGGTCGGACCGGCGCTGTTGAACAATTACCGGGGATGAGCGCTGAGGTGTTTGGCCTTGGAGGCCAAATTTGGTTGAGGGCGGTGTTCGCAGGACAATGGACAAACAACCTTTTGAAACTTGGATGAGCTTGTAGGAGGACAATAAACATAAGGGCTGAGAGACAATGCTTTCAGACACGTGTCCACATCTTGTAATCCTGTCTGGCCCTTGCACTAAACTCTAATGCTCAGCGCCTTCCAGGTATTAACGGGAGTTAAGGTCCAAACTGGCGAGTTTAGAAAGCAAATTGGCACGCTCGTCGAGCAATGCAGGCGCATGGTGACTGGGAGGAGTGTGCCGGGTGACCGGGGGCTTTTCGGTAGGCATGTACAGTGTCTTAAGCTAGTAGGGTGGAGCAGTTGGTTAATCGTTGCTTGACTAGGACAAACACAATGGAACACTGGGTGTTCTCTCTCACCTTTTCTGGAGCAGAGCGTGCATGGAGACTCTTGATCGCTTTGCGGGCCTCAAATGTGCGTAATTCCAGGTCAGTGTCCACCTCCTGGATATGTCCATCATAGCGCACAGCACTCAATGGACGGTCTTTGAAATAGGGGCTCATAGAGGTGTCTTCATCTTGGGAGCAATCACAGTATGCATCGACCGTGTTGTCGTTATCACGAGTGAGTGATTCGTGTTCGGTACGCAAGAGCTCTTTTAGCTCTTCTTCACCTTCTTGAGCGAGAAACGACGGGTCTTCTATTTCGTGGATGCATTGAGGCCGATGTCTCTGCTCTACTTGGGATGCCGTGCGTTCGTTTCTCGAGTGCCGTGTTTCCATAACCACACTATTCGCAGACTGCACGGTAGTCTCGGACTCTTGGTATTCCCTGTCAAACGAAAAGCCACTAGTAACACTATTTGTGGTAGTGGATCGCGTTGAAGGGGAAGCTATTCGCGGAACCTCGAGAATAGATCTTCCTGTGCTTTCACCGGCTGTTGAGGATGTCCTTCTCGGAATTTTTGCGGGAGAGGTGTCCCTGGATGAGAGTAATCCCGCCTGCTCTCCGAGCCAGCAGAGTAGCTTGGCTATGAAGACGACCTCCTTCCATTCACCGGCGGCAAGACGCCGAGGGTCGATGTCACTGAGGCCAACATCTTCGTTGAGGACGTCTGTCTCGAGTACCCCGAGAAAGATCTTCATGGCCTGTACTTTGGCCGCATCGCTGCGTGACTCACGAATGGAGGCGGATATAGGGAGGCGAAATTGGAGGAGTGACTCAAGTATGGCAAGCAGTAAAGAAGGGGTGAGGTCTAGCGGAGTATCGAGTACAAAGGGAAGGCCGAGACGATCGAGGAGTGCGTTGAGCGGGTCGATAAGAGGAGGAGATAAGTCGAAAGAGGCCAAATCTGAGGACGTGTTCATACTGTTCAAGTTGAGAGACCGCGTCAAAATCCGAGTCCGAGTCCGAGTCCGAGTCCGAGTCGTCCTCACACTGCAACCCCGCCACTGACACAGACGACAACACACAATTATATGACAACATTTGACTACGTCGATATTCCGCCGTGTGCAACCATCGTGCCAACAGAGGTGAAAAATACGAGCGATACAAAGTTCAACACCACGCTCCCGTCTTCGAATCCCACCGATGACCCCGCGTCCCTTCCGTCGGCTCCAGGCAACACTCCAACTCGCACCGTCTTTGGAAACCTTCCCGGTCTACTGCTTGCATCATCCCTTCAAATCCCTACTAACGTCTTGAATGAGAACCCGCGGAATGTCTCTCAGCTGATTTCCACCCGGGACCCCCTCTCTGTCCCTACCACCACAGTCAATTTCCGCAGGTTCATCAGCAGGATAGGCCCTGTGTTCTGGCTGCAAGATAGAGTAGAGGAAGTTGTGACCTGGAAGAAAGGTTGGAAGGTTACCGTGCTGTGGATGACGGCGTACAGTTTCCTCTGTCAGCTCGGTCTGTCTTATCTCGTGAACTACGAGCTGACGACTTCGTAGGCTATTATCCACGGCTTATCCTCTTATTCCCTAACTTGGTCGTTCTTGCAATAATTATTGTGGCACATCCTCCGCGCGCCAGCTCAGGTACTGGATCGTCCATTACGGAACAGATTCAACCTCCACCGCGTTCCATGGCCCGCGAAGGCAGCACAGAATGGCTGGCGAACATCCAGGGAGTCCAAAATCTCATGGGCCTGATGTATGTAGCGACATGTCGAATCTACTAAGGGCGAACAACTAAACGTCGTTCAGCGCCGATTCCCATGACGCAGCCTTTCCTTATGTCCTCCATCTCACTTTCGCTACCCCCCACACGCCGCACATCTTCACGATCACTCTCTTGACCACACTCCTCGCCCTTCCCTTCCTCCCGCTAATCCCCCTTCGCCCGTTGTTCCTCGTAGGCGGTCTTGCTCCGTTTGCCTTTACCCACCCCTTCGTACAACGCACGCTCCCACTCCTCCTGTCGACCCTGTCCCTTCCTTACTGGCGCGCGCGCCTCACGCGCCTGATCGACGACGACAGGCTCAAGGACCGCCACTGGCAGAGCGAGCTGCGCCAAGTCGAGCTATTCGAGAACGAGCGGTGGGTCCCGGGCGAATCGGCCGGGTGGAACAAAGTCAATCTCAAATCGGGCGAGCGCGTCGCGTGGACGCGCGGGCGGGACGGCTGGAACGGCGTCGCTGCGGATGGCACCGGTGATATCAGGTCGGTGGTCGCCTCGCCCGTGGCCCCGGTCTGCTCACACGGTAACAGCAGCGATCTCACGTTCCTGCTCGAGCCGGGCTGGGCGTTTGTCGAGACCGAAGATTGGAGAGCCGATATTGAAGCTAAATGGAGCGAAGCCGGCGCAGATGATTGTGAGTTTTTTTCTCCCGTCTTGTCTATTCCCTTGTTATCTCATTAATGTTTGCTGTAACCCACAGCGGGATGGGTATATACTAATGATGCATGGCTCGAGCCACACGCGTCACCGATGAATGACTGGAAGACTCACGGTACGATGACGCGGAGAAGGCGGTGGCTGCGACGAATCTACTTTAACCCTGCGGCCTCTGCCGTGATATAATTCATAAGGTCGTAGTGTACTTTCTCACGATCTCGGGATGTCTTTTCTCTGGAGTGGTAAGAACGAGGTGTTACATGCCGCTTCCCGAGGCGTTCTCCCCATATCGTCGCATCTGAAGCTTTTAATTCGATGGCAGAGGTGCCTAAAATCACACCTCAGAATTGAACTTTGAGGGTACAGTACGTTCCGTAAAAGTAAAAGGTAAATAGTAAACATTTACAGGTAAAAAAGTGATGAAAGTGAACTTATACGTATGCAACTAACCCGCTCTCAGCTTGATAGTGTTGACTATCTGGTCGTAAATAATCTAGGCTAGCAAACGCACAGTGACACTATTGGCGTTAACTGGGGATACGTTACAGAAATTGTCGAACTCTTTGCATCCCTGTGCGTTTTTCGAGGATGTCCGTCTCTTCTGTCTCCTCCAGGGATGGAATTCCCTGAAAAGCGCGAGTTGTCTTACGACTGAACGGAACGAAAAGCAAGGAATGACTCACGGTGACGAAATCCAGTTGCGAAAATGGGATCTGTCGTTGCATGTGAGCGCTCTGGATCACAGACCCGGCATTCAAAAAAGACGCACGATCTTTGTCTTTTTAAAGATTTTCCAACCGACGTATAATAGCGCAAAGATCGGCAGATTTATATCTTTAAACGTGGAGATATCAACTATAGAGTGTGCGATTGGGTTTGGTGGGTGGACGTACATGCCGCAACGAAGTCGGGGCCGTTGAAATGCCAAAATACCGATAAGCCACTGACGAGGATGAAAAAGATCGACCTGCCAACGGCATCATTATCGATATACGTAACGAAAGCACCCGGTCACGTACCAAAAAACCACATACATCCCGGCATAAGGCTGGAATATAGAACGGTAGGCGCCACTCATACCTCGCCCCGTACCCCGAACTTTCAGTCCATAATCTGGGAGAGATGTCAGTGTGTAGCCATCATAATGAAGAATATGCCTACAGAATCGAAGATAGGTGATGCCAATCATCAACCAACTAGATAAGTGGACGTTAATCGGACCCACGAAACCAGATGATATGATACTCGTACTTGAGGAGGCTGCCTACAGCACCTAATAATCGCGTTCAGTACACGCGACAAACCAAAGTCGGAAGGGTAGCTCACTCAGATTGACGAACCAGCTGGCGCGAGATCAGGCCCTGCTTTTTCCCTACAAAACGAATCACTTACTTGAACACTTTACCAGAACTGTTGTTGACATTCAAGAAAGCCAGGAAGGAGAAGAGGCCCTAATTCAATGAGTTCGATACAATTTTAGGTGTGTATGCTCGTGATTGGGCGTACGCTTGCGATGATGGCGACATAGGGCACGCCATTGCGAGATACCGTCGTGATGAATTTCGGGGCTTGGCCTTGCACACCGAGCGCAAACAGTAATCTAGATGCCGAGTATAACATGCCATTCGCGGACGAGAAAGCGCTCGTCAGGACGACGGCATTCACGATGTGAGGGAGCACTGAAAAGGTGAAACGTTCTGGGACTGTGTCGCACGGAGTAGTAGATACCGACCTTTCACGCCTGCCCGGTTAAAAACAAGCACGAACGGCGATTGGCCCGCGTTGCCTGTTTTTCTGCGAGGTGTTAGTGAGATGAGTCTAACTTCAAAGAGTGACAAGACGGACTTGAAAAGCTGTGGGTCGTTGGACGGGATGAGCATCCCAACAATCAGGCCAGTGAGGAACTGCACCGGCCTCAATAACCGAAATACACAGAGCACACAGGACTCACATAGCAGACGAAGATACGGAAGAAGACTGTGCGCATGGCAGTAATCATATTCTTCCGTGGATAACGCGTTTCTGCAGCAGCGCTAGTCGAGAGCATTGTCAGACACGAGGGTTGGACAGGGTATACCCTAACTACTGACAGCGTGATGATTTCCATTCCGCACATAGAGAACGCGGCGTATATTATTCCGAGAAGAAGACCCAAAAAACGGCCAAGCGCTCCTGGCTCGAGAGCTGTAAAACTACGTATTGGTGGCCAGCATACAGAGCCGTTACATGCAACTCACAAGAGACGAGGGGACCTGGACGTTTCCAGTACTGTACTGGACTGAGCCAAGGCAGGGGGAAAGGTGTTCCAGAACGTTCGCCTCACCTCGAATCCGCGACTATTGGTGACAAAGTCAGTCAATTAAACGAAAACGACCATGGCGTTTAAACAGACCGGGTGTGATCAGGACCTCCGCCGAGGTTGATGACGAGGCCGCCGATGACCTTAGCAGATGAAAGTTCGGCGAAAGCTGGGATAAGTAGTAAAAATAATACACACTAAGCCGACGACAAGCATAACTGCGAGATTTCAGCGATCTGAATCGGTCGGGCAGAGCCGAATAGCTTACGTTTTAAGGTAGCAAAGACAACCTCGGCTTGATCCAACCTTTAGCAAAGAGATTAAAGGGAATACAATCCTGCAGAGCTCACTGTTCCCAAAAAACCTGATTTATGAAAAGCAAGTAAGAAGAGGTAGTCATATGAGCAACTAAACCGGACCTTGGTCCAAGAAGATTGACAGAGTACACAGCTGTAACCAAAACCGCAACATAAATAGATACGTGGTTGGGCTACACTCAAGTTAGTTCAGGAGGCTTGGCACGAGACGAGGTCATACGTTATGGTCCCAAAAACTGATTACTACGGCCGCGGCGGTGATTTCCGCGGGAAGAGTGATGGCACAGGTCTAGCGTAGCATTATCTCGAGATCATGACTAAGAAAGATGAATACGTACATAAAAATAGTTCTTGGTGCCAGGGGTCAGAGTAAATATGTGTGGTACCGGACGAACGCAATCTTACCCAGCCAACCTGAACATAGTTTTACTGAGTCAGGTACCTGTCAACACACATGTGGGTTTATTGTGTGCTTACGGCGAAGCCCAACGCAGGATCTACCCAACGAGCGGCTGTGACACCAGGAGTCAACTCGATACCCTTACTCTAGACAGGTGCTAGTGTACCATAATGTGAGAAGGACCCGGATATTGGGGCAAGCACAGCCATTTCCGTGACAGAGACTATTGAACTGCAAAGTGTACCACCTTGGGGTCAGAGAATCGCAAATATACGACGCAGGGCGGGACGGACGCGAAAGCCACACTTCCCACAAGCAAGAAGACCAGAAGTACACCCAATGGACCTGTCGTTGCGAGAAGCTGACCTAGGCCTAAGAAAAGACCTGTCCCGATGACACCAGCAATCTAGTGCGTATTACATGTCTGAGGTTGCCGGCCTGGAATAGGCGGGGCACGTACAGCGAACCTAATCATAAATCGGAGACGTACACGAGACATGGTGAACGAACGTACATCTGAACGTGGATACCGTTCAGTTTTCTTTGAACCTTGTCGAGGTCTGCTTTATAAAAGCTCGCTGCGCCATCTGAACCTCCCGGACCACTATCGGTGTGTGTGTGTGTAGACCGGAAGTCCTTAACATCTAGATGGTGAGAGGATGCCATTGGATGGGAGGTACTAACCAGCGCTCAAGAACGCCGCAGAAGCCAGTATAAAAACGATTGACAACGACACCAACGGGAGATGTCCGAGTCACGGGGGGATTTTACAAAGTTACAGATAACGAACCTTTAGTAACGGAACGCTGAAAATGAAGGTTCGTGATCATCTTGATACCCGCAATGCTTCGCTCGGCCGACCCGACGCCACATTGCCACTTGGCACTGGCACATTCAATTGGCTGGTACCGTGAGTCGCCCAAATGCCAATGCTTCCTCAACACTCCTTCCATCTCTCCGATCGCAGTTCCGTCCGTAGCCATCAAGACCTCCTTGTTGTTTTTTCATTATACCCTTTTCTGTCCCTCATACTATATTGCCATATAGGAAGAATGGATAAGCGTGAATGATCTAAGGGCTGAGACAACTCCCCTTGGCAATGGCACCAGTTTTAAATAAGTGTCACTCTTTTTTTCCACGCTCCAACCGTATGACATTCACCGTATGGCACTGTCACGAAAACGAAAAGTAAGTGCCGTAAATGTTCGTGCATGCTTTTCTTTGCTGACCGGCAATTGTACCTTACAGCTGTGAGTTTGTCATGATGCCGCACTACCCGGCCTACGCCGTGGTGGATGGCAAATGCCATATTAGTGCGAGAACAATCTCGAAGAGGTCCAGGGCCCAGGGTTCTCTGAAGAGTTACGAAGGCGGGATCGATCGAGACTAATTCGCCAACTTGAATTTCCATCTCGAAGCGCGATTCTATGAGCGACAAGATATCAGTTGCGAGAACTCAGATTCGACGATGTTCTGGGGTGCTGATACCCTGAGGGAGATATTTTCAGTAGACCTGGTTCAGCTTTTCAACCGCAGAGCTAAGCGTAGTCATCCGAAAATTTTCGTCTTCACGCCAGGAGGAGGAACTAGACATCCGCAGGCCCCGGCGGACCGCCTTCACCTACCAAGCACCGGCAAATCGGAACGAGGCGCCCATACAGTAGAAACTCCCACCATACGTTCATGTTAACCAGGGACGGGACAAACGTCAGATAAGGTTGGAGCTTGAAGCTAGAAGCTTGAGGTACAGTGAAGGGGTAAAGTAGTTTAGACCACGTTTCATTCTGAGGGGTGCCCTCTCCAGCCCACGGTCGATGGCGGAAACCTAGGCCTGGCACTACATGCAGGCCCCACCAACTTGAAGTACTCCTCGACCTAGGGCTCACTGGTTTTCCACTCGCTGCTCGCATAGAAATTTCCTATCGCAACAGTCAGCGGGAGCAATGATTTGTGCCTATTAGCAGCAGAGGCCGCGCGCTGTCATGGAGGATCCTCGTGATGACTACCAACAAAGCAAGATTACTTGGCAGTGTCGTAACGCGCAGATCTATATCTTATAAGGCCCACCATCAGCGGCATCGGGAACGAAGGAGCTCCTGTGGTTTCATACCGCAACCGCATGAGGAGATACCTCCGTTGTCACACAGACCTCTCTAACAACTGTACTGAGCAGGTCGAATTCCACGTAGTAATACGGTACAATGGAAGCACGAGTCGAATTTTGCACCCTACTAGTATGCGCTGCGCACTGTTCGTAGGACGTGACGCGTGACGTGCCTCTTTCTGACTCGGAGTTTCTGAAGTTCTAACCGCGGAGATCAAATTTTTGATCCCGTATATTGCAAACCCCATCACGTGTGGTCGTCAGAAGATGTGCAGTGTATACAGTGAGGGCATGAGCAGAGGATCCAATTCGTTATCGGCCTTGTGGTCCGAGCCGTGGCGCCGAGAATCCCGGGGTGGCTAGTTCAAGTTTCGCATTACGTGGAACTTGAAGGCTTAACTCCAAGGACATCATCCCAAGAACACAGGCTGAGACAGGCTTGCTCTTTTGGTATTATGCCGACGCCCATATGCTATCTGGGCGTAGCCACTGCTGGGAATCATCTCATCTGACCCTCGCAGAGTCCAATGAAAAGGAGATGGGGGATATAGGGTGGACGGCGGCCCGGGCGCTGGAGTACTGCAAATGTTCAGTTTTGGAAAAGAAATTCGAGTCACAGATTGTGAACCCGCCCTTCGGATGATAGGGCCACTGCCAGTGGCACTCGAGTAAGATATCGCCTTCATCTACTGGAATGGTTACATACGCTGTCCTACAAAGTAGGGTATACATTGGTTCAATTGCTGCCGCGTCTATCGATCACACTGCGCAATTGGCGGACCCGCGTCGTCTCGGTTTACGCCCGACACCACTTGACACGTATGAAATTGGCATCTCACGTCTTCTTTCCGTTCTACTGATCATAAGGAGTCGTAGAAAGACAAGGTTAAGTTCAAGTGCTCCGTCAAGCCAATCTATCGCTAACAGCAGAGATGACTTCAACATTCTGCAGCCTCTAAAAGAGAGCAGGCTTCAATGATCGCCGAGGAGGTGGACGAAATCTATCGCGAACTCAGCGTATCGCGGCGAGAAGATTGGACAGACACGCACGTAAGGACTGTGAAACGGCTGGAAATGATGCCCCGGAATCTCAATGCATTTTACTGGTACGCCCACTATTGTTTCCCACCCTACAGAGCGGCGGCTATCCCTATTCGAGAGCCAGTCGGGAATCTCCAGGCCACCACTGGGGCAGTAGTTCTCGCAAGAGCATAGTAACACCAGCTGTGGATAGGGCCCACCACTCGCGGTTGGATCGTATTCGATGAGCATTCGCGAGTTCATTTGGAACTGCCGCTTGACCAGTGCGCCTATGTTGGATGGAACTGGGTTGCGGTCGAGCTTCACGATTGACTCAATCAATGCGTCAGAAAGCGGCACGTGGTTACGCGGGCTGGGCGAGTCGATTAACACAACACCCTTCACCACGACGCCCGACTTCAGCAACTGTCGTGCAACTTCGAACGCTATGATACCACCAAAGGACCATCCTGCGAAGTACAATACGTTAGGAAAGCGTCTCAGAGAGGAAACTGCGTTCCAACCCCCAAGAAGGACAGGTCCTGGGCCAGCTGCCTTGGTTGTGCACTTGGCGTACTCGATAGCCATGGATTCTACAGACCCCCAAGGTTTGCTATCCATGAAGTGCGGATTATGGATACCCCATAGATCACGGCCAAGTGGAGAAAGGTTGTACATGTACTTGATGAGACCACTTCCATCATGAACGAGGAATAGAGGTGCCCTTCCCGGTAGTCCGGTTCTCTGTACAGGAGTAGGGACAGTGTGGCGGGGGCTTGTGGGCTCTGAACGATCAACAGCCAAATACGCCGTGTCTGTAGAACAGGAATCCGTATCCATGTAGAGAGATTTAGAGCTCGCAAGCAACAAACTAGCGATGAACGATTGTACGGCCTTCGCACTAGTATGAGCTGTGAAGAGGTCACTGGGCAACACTAAAGCAAAATGAGTCTGCAATGCATGATGGGCTTCGATAGACGCCAGTGAGTCGAGACCAAGTGATTCAAGGTCAGCATCTTCATGTAGCTCGTTCTCCCTAAGGCCGAGAATGGCAGCCAGGACTGCTTTCACATCCGGGGGTTGGGGGGTATTGTCGTCCCGGTTTTGAAACCGATTCGCTGGACCGGTATTACAGAGACTGACTTCAGGGTCTCCAGCATGAGACCCCTCCACGATAATACCGACAGTGTCTGCTTTGATACCACAACGAGACAGGAAAAGAACATCCGTTCCTGCGCCGCGAAAACTGTCCAGCAGGTTTTTGGACACTTTGGTTGACGGCAGCGAACCTAAAAGAGCACCTGATGGAGATTCCATAGGTGCGGATTGCACTTCGGAAAAGTGCTGAGAGAAAGGCGGGCGAAGTGAGGAACTAGACGATGCCATGGCCCCTTTGAGCTCCGATAACTCAGGAAGAATGGGTCCCGCTGCCGCTAGAACGAGTCCACGTTCCAGAGTGGCAAGGGGTACTTTCCGAAAAAGTATGCCCTCGAGACGTGCGACAACCCGGTTGGTCGGACCCTGTTCGAGAGCGTACGATTCTGCTAGCATGTCACCCCCGGTAAGCCAAGCACAGTTAACGTAGACGCCGTAGGGGGCACTATCGTCAATGAAACGGGAGATCACTTCCACACAGCCCACCTTGCTACATATGAACGCATCATTGACGCCTCCATGCATGTTCGCAATGAAACCGGCCACATGAAGCATTGCATCCATCAGAATAGGATGGACAACAAAGCGGTCGCCTTCCGAGTCGTCTGGTAATGATATAGTGGCATAACCTTCTGTGCTATCTGCGCTTATTGTCAGCGTCCGAATAGCGTGATAGCTCTTCCCATATATGACGACGCGAGGAAAGAAGACTTCGTATATACTACTTGTCGTGAATATCTTGCAATTTCCTTTTGAGATAATGGAGGCGACCCGAGATGAGACTACGGGGTAGATAATGCTGAATTTTGGGATAGTGCCTGACGTAAGCCGAAGCTGAAACCCGCCGTGCGCATGCGTCTTCTTTTCTCCCCGGGTCGTTGACACCACTTTCCATGACCCTGCATTCTCGGTCTCGAATATAGTCGAGGTTTGAATGACATAGCCAGCATCGTCACTATATACCAAGGGGCTTGAGAAACCGACATCGTGCAGCACGACAAAGCTATTGTCAAGACTGGATTGGAGGAACAGAATAGATGCCTCAACTCCAGCTAATGCGAGCTCATGGTAGACAGACGCTGGACATAAAGGTTGTCCTCTGACACAATGGCCGCGCATTAACTTGGAAAGATGAACCATCGGGGTTTCGTACACAGACATAAAACCGTTCCTCGGAGATGGGAACTGTATCCAGGTATAAAGGACCATATAAGGGAGCTCAAGGCCTCCAGTTTTTGGCCCTAGCTCAGAGGGGATCCTGTATACTGGTGCTGTCCTCTCTTCGAAGCTGACCCAGAAACTTGTATTTGACCAGGGATAGGTCGGAAGAGAAATGTTCGACAAGGGGCTCAAATGAGAGAACACACTTCGCCACTTAATCTCAACGGGTGAGACGAATAATTGGGCCAGGGCGCTGGATAAGGAGGCCAAGGGATGTTGCCGCTTTCGCATCGAAGCTAGAAATAGCACACCGTCTTGAATAACTGGATTTCTCTTTAGCGTAGGTAGGATTGTTGCGTGGGGACCAATTTCGATCCACACATCTATGACGGGTAAGGCATGAGTGGCAACGATTGCTCGAATTCCGTCGTCAAACAAGACAGGTTCTGTGCAGTGGAGGGAGTAATATTGAGGGTTGAACACTGAGGCGTCGCCAGGAAGTACAACCACCCCATAAACATTAGAAATGAGAGGTATAGTCGGAGGGGAGGTGGTAATGCGCCGTGCCAACGAGGTAAGTTCGTCATGAAGTGGGCGCATGGCGTCGCTATGATGACCGAATCCGACTGGTAGCAAAGTATTTTTGCAGCGTACTGTCCCATCCAAGTAGGACTTCAGCGCTTGCAGCACAGCAACAGGTCCCGATACTACATGGTCTTCAGGCGAGTTGTAGCATGCGACGGTGATGGCCGAAAATTCTTCCGATGACGCAAGGACCTGGCCGATGGCGACTGCGCTGAGATTGATTGCCATCATCCCAGTCGAACCCGGAGGGCATTTTTGGACCATAAGGCGCGCTCGATTGGCTACCAAGAGAAGGGCGTCTTGCAACGTCAACACACCCGCAACAGTCTGCGCGACGTATTCCCCGAGACTAAATCCAACGAGATCAGACGCAGAGCAGGCATTTCTGTGGAAGTGCAGTCACCTATGGCCAACAACTAAGGCAGGCGTGACACCCCAGGATATCCATAACTGAGCAAGTCCATACTCCAATGCGAAAATTGCACTCTGATAAGCTTCCAACCATTCTATGTCCGATAGTGTACTGCTATCCTTTTCCGGAGCGATGACTGGTACAACACCGACAAAACCAGACTTGACCAAGAGAGTATGGCATTGATCGATGATACCTTGGAAGAGTGGCACCGATCTGTAAAGTCCGCTGCCCATACCGAGATATTGTTCACCCTGGCCTGAGAATACAAACGCGACCTTTCCATCTTGCCTAGAAACTCGGACAGGGGATGGGCTAGAGAATAAACCGTCGACAAGTTCCTGTCTCGTGCGAGCTGTAAGTGATATCCGATGTTCATATATCTGGCGGCGAGCCGTCAGGGAATAAGCAATGTCGCTGAGAGGTGTATTTCTGGCATCTGCGCCATTGAGCCAATCGATCAATCGGGTCCGCATACTGAAAAGAGCTACTTCTGTCTTCGCGGACAATCCGAATAAATAAGGGACGGTGGAAGGCGCCGATTCCCTTGGGATATCAAAGGGGACAAACTCCTGCAAAAGAAGGGCACAGTTCGAGCCGGCAGCGCCAAAGTTATTCAGGAGCGCCATACGCGGCAAACCCTCCCTGGCAGGGTTCCACGGTCGATTTTCAGTGTCGATCAGGGTATGATCAGCCGCAAGTTCTGAGATCCTCGGATTCAGGTTGATTAGGGATATGAGGCGTGGGATTTTGCGACGCCGTAGCATGAGAAGAAGCTTGGCAAGCCCAGCAGCTCCGGAAGCTGCTTCCAGGTGGCCGATGTTCGCCTTGATTGATGTGATGTGAAGAGGATTTTCCGCTGAGCGGCGAGCGGCAAACACACGTCGTACACTTTCTAGCTCGCCCACATCACCAGATTGTGTGCCCGTACCGTGCGCTTCCACGACATTCACATCTTCGGGGGCGACGCCACTCTTCTCTAGAAGTTGCTTAAACAACTTGACCTGTGTAGGGACGTGTGGCTGCGTTATTGAACGGGCCGCGCCGCTTTGATTCACCTCAATCCCACGAATGACAGCAAGAATACGGTCGTTTTCGGCGCGCGCGTCGGAGAAGCGTTTCAGCACAAAGAGGCCGCAACCTTCCCCTCTGGAATATCCATCGGCAGAGGCATCAAAAACCTTGCACGGGCCAGTTGGACTTAAGAAATGGCCACGATCTAGACCTAGGAACATCTAGGTGACATTATCAAGCTGAGGACCAGAGAGGCGACTGGTCAAGTGCTCACATCGGGGCTGGTAATCACATTAACCCCACCAGCCAAAGCCGCGCTACAGTCTCCATTTAACAGCGCGCGGCACGCCTGGTGTATAGCCGCCAAGGACGATGAGCAAGCCGTGTCTACGACCACTGAAGGGCCCCCGAAACCCATTGCGTGTGAAATCCGCCCACTAAGGAAGGAGCGTAGAGTGCCTGATTGCGACGCCAGGATGTAGCGTGAGAGGACAAGAACGAGGATAACGCTCACCAGTGCTGTAATATACGTCGATATTGTGACTTAGGTTTTGCACATAGTCTCCCGTAGCTGCACCGATGTAGCACCCAATGGTCTCCGGATTGAAGGACCGGGAGGCATTTGGAACGTATCCAGAGTCCTCTAAAGCCTCATAGGCTGTTTGAAGAAGAATTCTCATCTGGGGATCCATGCTACGCGCCTCGCGCGGTGAGATATTGAAGAACTCGTGATCGAACTTGTCCACGTCGTCCAAAAAGTTGCCGGTGTGGGCCCTCATGAAGCGGCCATACTGGCCTGTCGTATAGTCACTGACTCGGAAGCGGTTCTCAGGCACCTGTTCCCAAGACGAGACGTCCTTATTCGCACACCTACAGAAACGGCAGAATATGCCTTACCTCCGCTAGGGTATTGATTCCTTGCTCTAAGATATCCCATAGTTTTGACAGAGTAGGCGCCCCCGGCAATTTCACCGCCATACCGACGATGGCAATGCAATCCTGAGCGGGTTCCGGGATTGCCTTCTTCGTATCATCAAAGTCCAAGTAGTGTAACACGGAACCACCACGACGAAGCGCCTTTTCCATGCTTCGAATCAAACCAACACCTGGACCGACGTTGACGAGATGCGCGGTTTCGTTTTCAGGGATGGATTGAGCAACAGCATTCATCACCTTATCCCAGTTCACCGGGTGAATAAGGATCATGTCCACAATGAACTGCACCAACGATCCTTTCTGGTTTGCCTCTAACGTCTCTCCAGTAAATGTAGAGCGAATTGGGCAAATAATATTGGCAAAGGTAGGAAAACGGATCTTGCGGCGCCACAGGTCCGCTAGAACTTCTTCACGAACACAGCCACTGTGCGATGGTGAGTGGTACATTGTGCCAACAGAAGTTTCTCGAACAGAGATCACCCTGGGAAGTGTTGCTATAAATGAATCGAGGATGTCCGGGCGACCGGAGACGGTGATACACTGTTCACCGTTGACCGCGGTCACATACAATGGAGCGGATTCATTATTCTTCAATCGCATTCAGTGCACTCATCTCAGCCATGAAAGAAGGGAATTCACCTGCTGAACAAACAGAGAGATTGCTTCTTCTGCAGCATGGCGTCCTATCCCGAGAAGTACACGGCTCCATGAACGGTCATCGTTTCCACGAAAGCCGGAGGCCACAAGCGTACGTCTCCGGTACAATTGGGTGCGCACCCCAATCCACAAGGCAACACGAAACGCAGAAACAGCATTGCAAAGGAAGTCCAACAAGGTCGCTGACGTTCCAACCACGCAAGCTGAAATGACTCCAGAAGAAAAACCGACGATTCCAGCGCTATATCGACTATTCTGTTGGAGTAGTGCGGCAAAGGAATCCGATGCAGATCCGATGCTTCGTGTTGCCCATTCGAGGTAAAAAAGAGTCTGTAAAACATGTAATCTTGTACCAGATATGACAGGGTTACGAAAGTAATTGCTTGGCGATATGAAAAGAAGTGACAAGGGCCGGTCGAAGTCAGCAAGGCTCACGCCGGTCATCTCCAATTCTGTGTCCGATAGGGAAGAAAGTTCAGAGTGAAAAGCTTCGAAGCAGGAGGAAAGTAGTAAGGTCCCTGCAGGAGATGAGGAACTAATGATCGCCTGGTCCTGCACGCGTTGAGAGTTGACTGAAGTGGTCCCCTGGCCAGGAAAAACAGGGATATTCAGATGTTCCATCTGTTTGCTTCTTTACGGTATGGGACCGGGGAGAGTGTCCACCGATGACCTAGTTATGACGGGAGTATGTTAAGTCACGATCAAAACCCCATCGCATAATCATAATCGACAAATAAGCTCTCTGGAAGGTAAATAGATATAGTCCAATGATACAAAGACGGGATGAAGGCGTGAAATGGAACCCACGGCATGACAGCCTAGAACCAAGGAGAGCAAGCGTTTAAAACAAGGGAATCAGACGGGACGGGAACAGTCCTGTGCACGGAGTTATCCTGCACGGAGCCAATAAAAACAAAGAACACCAATAAGAGGATAGACCGAGTCGCTGCAAAATGCTCATTCTGGTGAGGCATCGTGACGAGCCCTTCTGGCTGGAAGGACAAGGTGAAACAAAAACAGACTGTGCTATTCTGGACCCCCCAAAATGCGTTCTAAAAGCTTGAGATCCGAAAGGATAGTACGCACCGGTTTCAAAGAGGTGAGTGTGTACTCAGCGTCCGCCCGTGGATTGCGAAGCTAGACCCAGAGTCGGACATGAAATGGGCCCCAGACACGTGAAATAAAATTCACGGAGAATCGCGAGGGGTAAGTTCTTCCGCCAAGGTGCGTCAACTTCACGAGATAGACCGTGACTGTATCAGGCTAGAAATTTCACCGTGTGACCGTGACTTGTCACATGTGACAGATGTGACAGAAGGCCAACTGTAGCCTGCCAGTGGGGCTCAACGTGTCATCCGGAAATGAAATGCGCATTAGAGGCTCGGAGGCACCTGCTGCCAGTGAGCGCTGACAAACAGGCCAGCTTCTTGGTTGGAGCAACGCTAAGTCCACCTTATCGAAAGGGAATTTCTGGGCAGCAGAAATCCCGTCTCAGCCACACTCATAGTCCGCAGGAACGATTGTCTCGGAGTCCACGATTACTCGTGGACGACTTTCTGGAAGGTGTGGCTCTCCATCAGTGGACGATCATAGCTTTCACGTTATACATACCTGTTCCGGTAACTTCAATCACTATCACTCCGCATAAACAGATCTTGCCCGAATAAATCGATCGAGGAAGGTTCGGTTCACTGAGTCGAAGCTCAGGCCTCGCGCTGAGGCGGATGCTTTGGGTGTGTGGAAGATTCCAAGAAGGTAAGTGCAATTTCGTGTATGGACCATTTGGGGAAGGGGGGGGTCGAGTCCCTAGACAGTGCTGAGTAGCCCCGGGCCTAGCGTAAGAGCCACAGTAGTAGTCGCTTTCTCCGGACATAACCGGAACAACCTAATAATGTTTCTCGTCACAGCTGTTCCGCATGACCGCAGCTTCTCTCTTCCCAGAAATGTAGCTTTTCCATTGCAAGACAGCGACAAAAACATTCATGGTATGCTTATCGCGTGGACGAGCCCACTGGCACCCACCGCGATGCCTGATGGTCTCGACGGTTCGTAATATTGAACAAGTAGAGGAATAATAAGGACTGCCGTCCTTCTGGAACCCTTCTATACCGAATGCCGAATTGGAGAAGAACAAGTTCAACTTGTTCCCCAACGCTTCTATCGGCGGCCCCGGGCCAGGCCGATCATAAATTGACATCTAGCACTGTTTCCAACCGCGAAGAGAAATAGAAATTCACCGGTCTCTACGTCATTGAGGTGTAGTCACTTTGCAGATCACTCCTGTCGACGTAGCTTTGACTTCGGGCCATAGTCCGGAGAAGTTGTTTGAAAAACGTCATGGCCCTGCAGTTCCAGAAACTCGTTCCGAACTTTCCTGATCCACCACCTTCTTCCGTAACCACGTGTAAATAAGATTCTCGCTGGGAGCGGCGCCTGCATTGGCGTCCCTTACTCTAAAAAAACCATTGTGCAGAACTAAATAGATCTCGATCACCCAGAAACGGTCTCCCGTTGCCGCCAAGACCATCCCCCGATCTTGCGATTCCGAGTTTAGGTACGGTGCCATTAAGTATTTTACTATGACGGGCGGCTGGGCCAATATTGGGTCTGCCTCGAACATTGCTCACGAGCAACGAGATCTAACGAGATCATGCGACCCTTAGACCTGGGTAGTATGAGTACTACTCATCTCGAAGCACCTTATACACAGGGACCACAGCCGCTATGAAACCGAAGTTGCCATTCCGAGTCGGAATTAGGCACAAGTCACCCCATAGCGTCATCGTGTACTATGCTGCTGGCCCCTCATGCATTCCGTCGTTTCCCATTTGAGTAGTACGCGCTCCGCCGCGAGAACACCGGTCACTTGGTAAGACAACTTGAAGTAGAGTACTGAGTAGTTGACCCTTACCGCTGAGCCATAACTAATTGATTCTGTGGGGGAGAAGAGATCATCCATACATATGAACGTACGCATGGGTGAGTTGATCTTGGCCGGGTTCCTGGCCACCCGGCACGTTCAGTACCCCTCGAAATGACTACAAGTAGCCTTCGTCATTCCCAAACTTTCAATGTATGTAATGGAACATAACCAATGCAGTTTAGATCGTTACCTCGGTTCAAAACAAGCAGAACTCACTTATCCTAACAGGGTTGAAGATGAAGGCACCTTCTAACCCCGGCACGGACATCCGAATTACTCTGCTTACTACATTTTGCAGGGTAGTTGATGGGCGGCATTTCAGGGTGCGTTCGAGTCTGGGCCCAGCTATCGTGGTGCACATGCCATGTCTTAAGTGGTATAGACCTACTCGGAGAGGGTGTAGACTGCTACGTCTTGGCAGGCAGTACTAGTATCGTCATGTGTTGTAGGGCATCACAAAGTCGCCGGCCTCACGTCGGGGAAAGGACACACAGCTTTATTGCAAATAAGAACTCCGTAGGACTTCGATTTTGTAGAAACATCCTAAATCAAACCAGAGGTAGCCTGGGTCGCTCTAAATGCATGTACTCGTTTCGTTGTCGTGTTTCGCCAGGAGCACCTGACCCTACCATTTGCAGTTGATTCTTTCATGAGAATTCTTGAGCGCTCCCGTACACAGAGGCGTCAGGCATCCTGGATCTATTTTCTCTTATTGAAAGAGTATATCACTATTAGGTGCAGATAGTCTTGTTGACGCAACATACCTGGCTAGTGGAGAGTATAGAGCGCTGCCCCTTGGCATCACTATGACACCCATACAGCTGCGTCATTCGGCGAGGGATCCCCAGGTCAAATGAGAGGAGCTACGGAAAGTTTATAAGTTAGGACACAGAAATGAGCGTCATTTTACCTGAAGGGATGTTTGGCCACGCACCGGCACTATCGGCGAGGCATCACCGAGCCAAGTTCGAAGCTCACTAGCGCTCACTGCAGGTGGCGGTTGTTCTAGTAGGGTGTCATTACCCTGTTCCTGTGTCGCTTTGAATACCCCAACGTGGTTGACCACAGAGAATATGCGGCCCGAGTTCCGTTGCCCACTAGCCCGAGATCCGAATAAGCTCATTCTCATATCACTCGCGCCTACATCTGCCGACAACTCGAGCCGCCGGGAGAACAGGAAGTGCAATGATACCACCTGCAAGGACAGAGCACTGTGATCATTGGTTTCCCCTTGAGATCATAATGTTCTCGACTTCGTCCTTCATCACCCTCCAAACAGCAGAGCTCGGATCCGACTCGGAGTCTGATCCCGGACTGTAAATTCATGCGGATGGTGTGTGAGTTTTGTATTATTCAGAACAAATGTCTGTCACTTCATTCTATTCAATTCGCGACGTAGAATATATGTAAGAAAAAATAGAAAGTGCTGGTTGCAACTTGAAAGGGAGCGTTGAAGATGGCGCTGTATCCGTGACAGCCCCTGATCCACGACAGAGATTGACATCATCTTCCCGGCCCTGGGCCAAGGGCGTAGACGGAAGTCCTCGCTTGTTCGGTCCGCACACGTTCCACGCCGACTTCGCATGGCTACAAGTTCAATCAATCTTCGAAAGCGACTGAAGGTGCGTCATTCGGACCATCCGAAGTTGCAATATTGTATTTGTCTCGTCCCTGCGAATGGATGATGCCGGTAACAGGGCTGTCTCAAATTTGCCCCAATGGTTCCTATAATTCCTGTACGGATTGAATTGATGGCGCGTACCCATCCGTCAGGTGTTCACTACAATCGATCGACAATACAACACGCAAACGACAGTGCTGGCTGAGTTATTCGCGGTAGGTAGGATCGTGTGGTAAAAGTTATCCCTTGTCTAGACCCAACAAAATGGCTCATCATCGTGAACGGAACGCTGCATGTATAATCCCAATCCTAGTAAAGCTCCCTGTGGGGAAAAGGGCAACATGCCCGTGACGTTTACGTTGAGAGCGGCCGCTTCGACTTTGGCAAGTTGCATATCTAGAAGGACAGCTAATAAGTGCTTGTACCGCAAAGTTTCGCTTCGGCATGTCGCGTATCGTGTCTCTTCTGGCTTAGGGTGCAAGTATAAGTATCTCCTTCAGAGTTCGTTCCTTGCCATGGGCGTTGCCTGTTCCTTAGACCCTTATGACGAATGGAGGGACCGGGCCGATGAACTAGTGACAGAGACAGAGCCTATGAATAGGTCCTTTGGGTAGAGAACGACACAACGTACATGGTCTCGTTTACAGCCCACCATTGAACTAAGCATATGATTGCTACATGGCGGCTATAGACGAAAATCGGACACGTCACTGAACCCTGAATCAGGCAGAGAGGACCTGAAGGTATCGCTTTGAGAGTGAACACTGGGACAGGTGCGTAAATATGGCTTGGCCAATCTTCTGTATCATACCGCACTACGGTTCCTGCCCTCATACACACATGTTATGAGCAGGGGCGGCTTCTCATGTCATCTCAGGAAATCGGAAGTCGGACCGGAATACTTACACTGGGGCGAAGTCTAGACGGGGGAAGACCTCAATACTTCGAGGTCGGCGCTTCAGCGGCTAGCGCATTTATTCGGATCTCGCACCGCTTCGCACGGCATGGAGTGTACGATAGGGGAATCGCGAGGTTACCAGTTACTAGTTACTACCGGGCTACAGGCCGTGGCATGACGACGTTGCTATGTATGCTGTAGGAAGTAATTGATTATCAAACAAGCTAAGTTGATAGATACGAAGGAAACAGCGTACTTTACAAGAGTTTTGAGACTCTCTTCGGGGAGAAGGGACGTTCAGTTGGTAGCTGACTCGCGGAGCCGCACGTGTGGTGGGGTAGAACTCAGCGACAGGACGTGGGAAAAGAGAGATGCGTTTGTTTGTTCCCCGGAACGAACTTGAACGCCCGTAGGTCGGGATGCGAGATCCCCCGACCGTACAGTATAGGTTGAAATTGACGATGAGATCTATCTGGGGATAACTGGCCAATCATGTTATTTCTTTTCCGTGTCATCCCAAACGGTCGACGGGAAACTGCCACTAAGGTTTCAGCGCTTCAGCGCTTCCGAATCAAGGCGGGCCTCGTTCACTCACTCGATCTCTGCTTCGGTAACTATGGACCGATCCTCCTGGCCTTCCCGGTCCAATACTGGATCTCGTTCAGTTACATATAAGCCACACGCCATGTCCCTAAGACAGGCTTCACATTCCCTAGCAAGTTCCTGGCCATGATGGACCCGTCTCTCGCCACTATCTACGAATCCCACAGTGGCACCATCTACCAGCTGAACGCTGTCGCATCTTCCTCCATGTCGTCCCTCGTCTCACCGCAGGATGAGCACTCCTCTAGGATGCGCTCACATAAAGGCAACAGGCCATCACTTCCCCAATCAAAACATTGCCCTCTTTGCCCAGCCAAATTCACGCGAACGACACATCTTAACCGTCATCTTCGAACTCGTGTGTTTCTCTTTGAAACCTGACTGTATACACGACCTTACTTATGAATAGATACGAACGAACGGCTTCATCGCTGTGACGTATGTTATTCTGAGCTTTCCACGCTGTTTCCATTCATTTCCAGTCCTAGACATGCCTTTCCGAGTTTACCCGCAGTGACCTCCTCACGAGGCACAAGCGAAGCTGCGGTGATCTGTAGGTGTCTATTCTGACCAATAATTACAAGGGGACTCACGGCTTCATAGTCTCAACCAGAATAAGTCACGCCGTAAATCGTGCCAAGCATGTGCCGAGTCCAAGGTTAAATGTGACTTGAAACAACCTTGCACGAAGTGTACTTCACGTGGAAAGGAGTGTATCTTCATCAACGATCCCGCACAATCCCGGGAGAAGAAAGCCGCAGCAGCCGCTCGTCGGAAGGCAGCGCAGAAGGCAGCCACGGATGCCAGTTCCACTTCCTCCGCCTCGCCTCGCCTTACGCCACCCTCTTGCAACACGATGCTGTACCCGTACTCTTATGATGTCGAAGAAGAGGCGGATATTTCTCTGGTCACCAACATCAGCTCTGCGACTTCTGCTTTCGACATTTCACCAATCTCGCCGACCGAGCTCCTCTATGAGCCTTCCTCCTCCTACTCGACCACGTGTCCAGAATTGTCCGGTGGCTCTACTACCGCGAGCATATCTATGTCACCTCGTTCTGATCTCTTTGATATCGCAGCGGACTACTACACTGCAGGTCCCGAAATGCACATCCAGGACGAGTCACTTTCAAAAGTCATACGCCAGGACATCGTTCCTCTATTCCCGGAGGCCTCGTTTACGATGCAGTCACACAACTTCGTAAATGCCTCTCAGAGTCTACTAGACTTCGGTTACGAGGCGCAGCCACAATGGATGATGGATAGCGTGCTGACGGCATGCCCTCCCCTGGACGTGGACTCATATATCGCGCCGTTATCTGGTGATGCGACATCAATAGATGGCATGGGGGTACTGAATAGGAGCGCCCCATCCTCTATGTTGGTTGCGCGGGAGACATCCCCAATTGACCTGTCTCAAGACACCTCCGTCGGGCCGGCCGAGACCGACCTGCAGCATTATTGTGAGCGCCTCCTGTCTGTCTTCTTTCGGCGCTAGCCGTTGATTTCCTTCTCAGTATTTCTATTTCACACCATGTATCAGGCACACGTGCCTATCGTGCATGTCTCAACCTGGACATTCGAGGGGAAAACGTCAATCCTGACCCGAGCGATGCAGGCATGTGGTGCACAGTTCGTCAAGACCCGAGCGGCAAGGAACTTTGTCTCTCAGACGCTTCACAACACTTGCGAAAGTCTCCTTCAGGCGGTGAGGTTTAAATTTACGCCCTTCGCAGGCATTTTCTCATACCCCCATCAGGCAAAAAGTCCAATCGAATCAGAAGAAATGATGGACATGATCCTTGCCGGCCTGCTCATTCAGGCCATCAACTTGTTCCGGCAGACAATTGACCAGCGCCCCGCTGCTGGTCATTTCCACGGGATGCTTGTTATGGCTAGTAATTGTTCACCTTCGACACGGAATGACTTCCTGAACTGCGCGCTTTAGATGATCAGACGATGTGGTCTAATGAGCGTATGCTCGAGCTGGGCGCCACCAGATCTCTCTGCAGCAAATGCATCGCAGATCGAGGTCGCATGGAGGAATTGGATAGCCCACGAGTCCATGAAACGGTATGTTCAGTTTCCTCATCCCCGGCATTATGAAACCCCCTGACTGGCGTATCCCAAGACTTCTCACGATCGCTTATGTGCATGACTGCTTGCTGAACGTCTTCCTCTCCCTCTCGCCATCCTTCTTTGCATCAGAGCTCGACTGGTGCCTTCCTTCAGAGGATGCTCTTTGGAACGCTACATCTTCTCAGGAATGGTATTCCCTTCTCCAGCAACCCTCGCCATACGGCTCCGCGGAGACGAGGTTGACCGGTCTCAGCATTAAAGCCGCGCTCGCGGTGCTCGGCGATGTGCGGATGCCCACCCCCGCGATCACGCTCTCAGGCTTTGCGAACTTTGTCCTCATCAATTCCACCCTCAGTTCAATATTTTGTCCCTCCGGCGTGCAGGGGACCCGTGCGTCAGAGCCTGTCTCAGGCCACCGTGACGGACCGCACGAATTTGCGCTTCAATACACGCTGCATAACTGGCTGCAGGGATGGATCAACACGTCAGACGAGCTGAATGCGGAGGAGGCCGCACAAGAGCCGCACTTTACGCGCAATGCGATGCCATACTACTGGCTTGCGCAGGCCGCATTGGTTGCGTTGCAGGAGGAAGTATCAGGCCCACCGGGATTTTTTATCAAGCCGGACGCGCGCTTCCGCGTGCTTGGCCAATGGTTGCTACACATCAGGAAATTCTTACGCAGTGGTCAAAGCGACTCGACCGGGTTGTGGATCGACTTGATGAAGATCGTTGCCGAAGATGGACACGGGGCAAGCGCTGGCGCCGAAGTAGAAGCGCTACGCCCTGACTTATTTATGATTGATCACTACCTTGTAAGATCATGAGCTGTGTATGATATATCCGATTTACAGGTTCTTGGTGCATAAATAGAGGTGTTTGTAATATCTTGTATGGTTAGAACCCCAAGTAGTCCTTGTTTGTACTGTATTAGCGTCATTACTATAGACCGCTGCTGGACCTTTCCATGCCACGAGCTGGCGCCTCAAGTGAGCGTTTAGACTTGCAAAAATTCGATGTTTCATTTAATTTGTATCTGCCTTTCCCTTGTGGTGATGTTGGTAGTCATCTTCGCCTTTACGCCCTAGCGGTCTGCACAGTTTGATAAGAGTATTAGTGTCCAGAGCGTGGTAAGTGGGCGATGCGGCACAATGACCATAGCAAATGGAGGGACAGCAAATCAAACCTGACACAGATCGGAGACAGTCAAATGTGTGCCATGACAAGCGTGGCCAGCCTCACTCCATCCGCATTGCAGCCATATTAGGGGGGAACCGATTTCGATTTCTCCTTGCAGACGATGGTAGGGTTCGCAGATATGGGGATAATTAAAACACGTTCGGTACACCTTCCGATGCCTGAACGCATCGTGTATGGGTGAGAACAAAGGTCGATTAGCTCCTCGAAGCTGCATGTAGTTGGCACTTGGATGTGTGGAACATCCGCTCGTTAGGAGGATGACGCCGCATGGTGCCCCGATCTTCTCGCCGCCAACGAACTCCAGCAGTTGTGTTTTTCTAACAAGCATTCGAGCGTTTACCGTTGAAATCGCGCATCAATCAGCGTGCAAAGGAGAAGAATGGGCTTTTTATGAGTGCTTATTACGTTGCGGGTACCCTGTTGTTGCGGCACGGACCTCATCTTACGTGCCATGCCATCATGGTTGTAACGACAGGGGCACAAACTTGTACCAAAGAGATCAAGAATCAAAATGAGTGTCGGTGTCGAGCTGGGACGCTTCGGGTGTCACGGTAGCGAGTTCGGATGATGTTCGCTGCTTGCACTGGCAAGCGATGGCCGACGAACACGTGATCGGTTAGTCGTCACGGAGACTCGCGCCCGACAAGAGCAAACGACAACTCGAAAGAGCAACGGTCAGGTCCTGCCTAAAACCGTCAACAGCCTTCACAGTCGTTTCCTTTTGACACAATTCGTACTGCATCAAAACTCAGAAACTATCAGGGTGCGGGTGATGTCGTTTTTCAACTCAATAGGGTGCGTGATTCATCCATCTCGATTGTGCCATGCCAATTGACTTGACCATCCACACGTATCCCTGGTTTCTTTTTCGTGATCGCAGACGTTCTATGCAACGTTCGGGGCCCAGAGGTCCAAAACGATCCCCGACGCCAACTTCTGCCACTTTCCCTAATGCCACATCGACCGACGCTGCACTTCCCGTATCCCCGTCTGCGCCAGCTCATGGCATCCAGAAGCCGCTCTACCTCTGCAGCCCCTTCGTCGAGGCAGCTCTCGTCAAGGGTAACTTCAAGACTATCGTCATGCTGCCAAAATATGTCGATATCATGGAGTGGGTGGCTGTAAACAGTTGGGTACATCTCTTTCCAGCTTTCACTCCACTCTCACGGCTCCCCCTCTCGTAACCCCCCCCCCCAATATAAATATGAAGTTTTCGACTTCTTTCAGAACCTTAATATGTTCTATGGTGTTATATCTGAATGCTGCACACAGCAGTCTTGTCCAACCATGTCCGCTGGTCCCACGTGAGTGCTGCATCACATTATTCGTCTCGGATGGTTAATCGGGACGCGTGTGTGAAAGATTGAACTATACTTGGATCAACCAGGACCGGAAGAGTGTTCAGTTGCCTGCTCCGACATACATAGATTATGTTATGACTTGGGTGCAAAACCTTCTGGACGATGAGAACACTTTCCCGACTAAATCAGGTATATCAGGCTTATCTCGTCCTGTGATTTGCCTCACATCCACATCTTCTTGTGCCCATGCATCAGGACAGGACTTTCCCGCCTCATTCCCGTCAACCATCAAACACGTATACCGTCAGCTCTTGCGCGTGTTCGCGCACATATACCACGCACATTATTCCCAGATCCTCCACCTACGGTCCGAACCTCACTTCAACTCGCTCTTCGCTCATTTCTTAGCGTTTGGCCGTGAGTACGAGTTGCTCGACGTCAAAGACGTGCGCGGTGTGTCCAACACGCCCGCTGTCGGCATCGGCGCTCTCTGGGAGCGCTGGAAAGAAATGGGCATTCTTGAGTCGTGATTGGGGCCAAGGATTGTGCCGGACAAAGAGTCGTATACAGCCTGAGGTTGCAGCGTGACCCAGGGTCCCTGTCAGATGATGTGAACCCCGCGGGAAAGCTTAGACCTATCTCGGGCCCCGTTCATGAGTTGCATACCCATACCCATTCTGTTTTGTACCATCCTTTCCTGTTCTACTTGTGGCCTCGGATATCACCGGCGGTGGCGGCCGTTATAAACGAAACTTGATTCTACCGTGACGATACGGTTCTGAGCGCCACGAAAACTCTCGCCAAGGGACCATTCGACAGATGAACAGACACCCTATGGGGACTCAATTTCCCTCCGGGAAGTTCTACCAACCGGCTGTCTGCACCATGGAGAGGAATGCGCCAGCCGATCTCCAATAGGGTCACCGTTTGCGCTTCCCTCGTCCTGTTTACCCCTATATTCCCATCTCCTTGAGTCACTTGAGTTTCGTGTTCTCTACCCTCAACTCAGCCTCGCGTTACATCGGATATCGTCCCGGGAGCGGAATAGCCCTCTGAGGGGCTTATGCACTTGTATTTTATCCCATTAGGTATTTATAGAAGCCGCAGACCCCCATCGTGTCAACCAAAAGGCGGAAACCAGGACGTAGGCGATGCTGTAGTCGTGAATGTACCTGCGGCAAGCATTACCATAACTCCATCACGAGAGCGAATATCCATCGCCGATGGTACAGAATCACAGCTTTGGAAGAACTCGTGGCTGCTTGGTCCTGAGTTGCCTTGCTCGGTCGCGAAGGATGCGCCGGAGCAACTTCCCACTGGGGTTCCTGGGAATGGCATCGACAAACTCGACCCCACCCTGGAGGTGCTTGTACTTCGATTTGTGGTCAGCGACATGCTGCACGGAAGTTAGGAGCTGTCTTCCCGCTATTCCCGGAGGGGACTTCAATCCATACCTTGATAATGCTGGCCCTGATCTTCTCAACGTCCCCGGAGGCCGCACGCTTCGCAGCGTTGGCCGAGAGCACTACAAAGGCAAGTGGCAACTCCCCGTTATACTCATCCGGGATCCCCACCACGCAGGCATCAGCGACGTCAAGGTGTCGCAACAGATGGCCTTCCAGCTCCGCGGGAGCGACTTGGAACGCCCGGACTTTAAGCAGTTCCTACGAAAGAAACTGGTTATTACGAAGTCGCCGAAGTGTACGGTACGAAACCTTGACACGGTCCAGGACGAAAAGTTCGCACTTCTCGTTGAGCATCGCCTCGTCCCCAGTGCGAACCCATCTGCATCAGTTTGGCATCGGCAGAGGCGAATAAGGACATGAAATGACACACCCATCGATGAAGGTCTCTTGCGTCCTGTAGATAAAAACGTCATTCCAAACATATAGATGGATGGAAACACTACGCACGCCTTCTCGTTGTTATAATATCCCAGGGCCATGGAAGGGCCAGTGACGTAGAGCTCTCCCTGCTCACCTGGCTTGGCAAGCGTGCCGTCGGGTTTCACAATTCGTGCACGGACACCGGGAATGAACACCCCGGCACTTCCGGGGGTCCCGATTCTCTGGGAGGTAGGGAACAGAGAAATCACTGTACACGTCTCTGTCATGCCGTAGGCCTGCCCGATCTCGGCATTGGGAAGTACTTTCATCACTTGCTCCTGGAGCTCGGCAGAAACTGGGGCGGCGCCACAGGCCAAAAACCGGACGTGAGAGATATCGTAATTCTTTGTTGCTGGATGCTTAGCTAGAAGAACCGCCATTGGGGGTACGATCCTGAAACACGCGTCAATAGAATGAAACAATCCAACAAAGGTGACCTAACCCACAATAAATGTGTCACTCGGTACCGAACGATACTCTCGAGAAAACGGATAAAGTTGAACTTCGGCGCTACGACAACGGTCATCTTAATCTCGGAATAAAAACAAATTTCGAGAAGTGATAAACGGGGTAAGCTCACGCCACAATATAACTGGAAGTGTAGCTGTTCAAAGCTGGAGATCAGGTCATGTGAAGGATAAAACAGTGAATCGACACACGCTGACAACGATGCCGTATATGTCTGTCCGGGAAATGATCTGAGCCGCCCAAGCATGTCAAGTATAGAGGACATACGGTAAAGTGGGAGCACTGTTTAAACAAGGGAAGGAAGATCTAGCCTGTCTCTTACTTACGAAGACAAACAATACGACTCACCACACAACCCGACATGTCCGGGTCTGAACCGCCGTTCTTCCCATGGTACGGATCCATCATTTATCTTGAGGAACGTAGATAGTTGAATAATATTCGCTATAAACGCGTAATGGGGTATTTTTACTGCCTACGGGAAGAGAGGTTAGTGAGTCTTGCAGCTTATCAAGAGACAGGATCACTTTTGGCTTCCCAGTCGTTCCGCTGGAGAAAGCCAGAAGTGCGATCTTCCTTCTGGCCTCTCCAGGCTCAAGTCGCCGTTCCGTGAAATTCGGGTTTTCACTGAGACCGTAAGTGATGAGGTTGTGAAGGTCCAAACCCGAGAAGTTCGGTGCTGCTCGCTCGGGTGTACCAAGTAAGACAATGCGATCAGAGCGTATGCCTGACTGCCGAGCCGCAGTCACCGCAGTCGGTAGTATGTCTGGATGCGCAACTATACTCGTAGAGCCGGAGACGCTAATGTGATACGCGAGTTCTTCTGCATTTGATGCGGGATTCGCGGTCCTTTAGGTTAAAGGTTGATATAAGTTCAAGATGAAGAACAGGGAAAGGAACACACGCCACGATGGCTCCCAGACGCTGGGCAGCCCACATGACAACGGAGTAATCTATACCGCGGCGCACTCAGCACTCCGAGGGTTAATTACCCGAAAGCACAGACCGACGTCATTCCGACTAAATATACAGACTAGAAAGCGTCATGAGGGCGAATCTCAGAGGGTTATGCACGTCTTGAAGCTCACCAACATCATTCTCGCCTGGATAACGGGTTCAGAGGGCAGAGTATGTTTAAATTATGTACACTCACGGATCTTCAGCTTGATACTGAGAGCGTTCGCCAGTCCAAAGACGCGATGGCGGATCTGCAACCCTCAAAGGTTTGGGGGATCGTCGATCACCGGCTATGTCATTGCCGTTCAATGCTTTGCTCACCTCCTCGAACCCAATTTGGCGCCCAGTCGTGTCATCGACCAACCAGGGAATTCCGTCTTTTCTAATCGGGCGTGTGGAATGAGACGAGTCGAGGATAAATTGGGGCAGTGTGAGATCGTCAGGAATGACGGGCAAAATTCCTTCGGCTACGTATTCACTCATGGCTGAGAAGAGACATGGTCGCCGAATCCATTATTTAGGGCAGGATGCTCTCAGTTCGTGCGAAAGATCCGCGCTGACGCCGGACATTAATTGAGCTAACGATACTGTATTCCATTCAAGTCCAGCCGAAGTCTGGCGCCTAAAGTCCACGGCTTCCGGGGTTCGGACATATTCATAAAAAAGCGAGCTCAGTCCTGACGCGTCTAACCGCGGATTCGGAGACCTTTTCTGTTCCGTACCTGTTCTGTACTGGTATAGCGGGACCCACTCATAGCAGGTCTACGAAGAGGATCGTCGTCGATCAAATGCGATCATGCTGATTTTTTTGAGTTCCAATCTCCAATCTCGGATCTGATCAATTTTGGTCCAAGCTCCTCTCTCCCCAGGTCCATCCGAGTCGGTGCTACGGTACTTACGGTACTCTATGTACTAGTAGTCCCTGGCATGGGAGCATCAGCTCCAATGCGATCATCCAGACGTCTGGGCGTCCCAGGCAATTATTTCGTCAGGGTTTTTGTATCTAGCAAAGACATGGATATGTGCCAAAGCGAGAACCGACTGCAAGCGCTATTAAGAATCAGTGCTCAGAATGGAATTCAAATTAAAAGTAAAATTACCCAGGTACTCACAGGAGGATTGACGAACCAGGCCGTCTCCCATTCTCGCTCCTTCCAGGTTGCAATGATGAACTTGTGCACTTCTAACCCCATTCTCTGCACAGCAACCTCCTCTTCCACCGTCCCACGCGGACTGCGTATCAAGGACGCCTCCGTAATACCCCAATCAGAGAGTGCTGGAAGGCAGGCGGGTAGCTCCGACGGTGATGGTGGTGGGGAATTCGCCGTGTAGCCTGTGAAGCCCCACAAACCGTCTTGCAATAGACGCGGCTTGATGATAGGCGGTAGGTCAGGCGGGAGAATGGGCAAAACAGTCCATATCAAGCAGTGTTCAATAGATGAAGGAACTAAAGACGTCTATCAACGGATGCATTACAGGCCAGGATACGCACGCCTACCAGAGTACGGCCAGTCGTTCATGACGATGCTCACTAATTGCAAGGGTATGTCTGCCGTGAAATACGGTTTGGTGCCCGGTGGAACGTGAGGCAGACCTGAGTCGAGCAGGGCGACCTTTCCAGAATCGATATCGCCATCCTTATCAGTAACTACTGGTGGGGACAGGCGAGATGGAAGTTTTGAGAGGGCGTCAGCCTTGCCCCATTGAAGCCGGTATTTGCAAAGATAATTTGCTATGGAGAATGAGCGACATAGCAGAAAGGGCAATGGAAAAAAACAACTACTACCTGTGCTCCCGTACTCTGCCTTGATCTCTTCGGTCCAACGCTCGTACCGCTGCTGGAGTTTCTTGTCGCGCTTAAGAAGCCCAAGATCTCTAACAACATCAACCGGTGCCAAAAGACACAACACGTAAAATTACCCAGAGTTCACGAAGGTCTTGAGTTGTTCCCAGGTAAACTTCGCGGGGTAATAGACGAGTAATTCTTCTCTCATCGGGGGACCTTCACCCAGCGGAACGGTATGTAGCGATGGGCCATCAGGATCAGCAGTGTAACTAGCGGTCATACGTCGTGACTACTGCGGGAGGTAACGACGAAGCCCGCGCTTTAAGTGGCAGGAAGCATTGATGGAGGTCAACATGTGACGGGATAAGATAAGATGATAAGACAGCCTCCAGTCGGAATTTTTTCGATACTTCGACTCCGAGTCGTCGGACCAGTGTTGCTAAGAACCAATGTCGGGAAGGGTTTTAATTTACGGTAGAAGATTCATGTTTTGTAAGTGGCCATACGTGATCACGTAATTAGAGCGTGGCGGTGTCTTCGTTGGGACTCAGAGAATCAGTACTAGTACTAGTAATTCTTTCACGTCGGTTTTGTCATCGAGTGACATCCCCCACCATTATGCCCACGAATCATTCTCGTGGAGGCTCTTCCCGTGCGCCTCGTTCCAATCGTGATAGCAATCAAAAGCGTAGCTTGAATTCAAAACTGCCAGTGGTAGCAAGTGGCAGGTCCAACTGGCCCTCCCGCAGCAAATTTGAGCATATTCCCTCGATCAGCCGAAGTAGCGGAGTTGAGCCTGACGGGGATACGTACGTTCAAATGCCTTCATTATTCCGGAAATTTATTGGATTGAAGTAGACGTACAGGCTCAAGGATCCACATGTCCAGGAGGAATACCGGGAGTTCTTGCAGCAAAAGGTAATGCATGAAGGTGGCGCACGTTGGCTTAGGCTAGGCTCATCGTGCCGGTGAATGAAGCTTGATGCTTACTGGGAACAACAACACGCCTCAGTAAGTTCTGAGGAGTCTGCAACTCAGAAATCAGAGATAGAAAGCAACATTCTCATCCAATTTCGTACGTCCGTTTAATTGTCTGCGTATATGTTCTCTTTGATTGAAAGGACTTGTTCGTTAGGGAAGCTTCGCGAAGGGATTTCTTCCTCGCAACGTCATGATCAATTCGCAATTGAAGGTGGGTCATCTCACACCCAACATCACGTTCTGTCTTGGATCCTAAATATTCTTCCTTGTCAGCGTATGAGACTTCCCTTTGGTTGTCTGTCATCTTCCATTCCCATGCCCAGACAACGTCGATCCTTTCTCATCTCCTCCCCGATCTTTACCTTTCCGCTACACCCCTTCTAAAGGGCGAGGCATCCTCGTCCCTGACGGCCCTTGTGGCCTCCCTTCATTCCCTTGACCTCCATTATCCATCTCAGGGAGCATTTTACGATCTCTTAAAGAGCCTGTCGCCGTCGTTCCCAGTTAGGAACGAACACCGGGTTTGGCTTCGTGAGCTGTCATGTTCACTCCGCCGAGGCGGATGCTCACAGTTTCGACGATTGACCCAAATGTCATCTCTTACGCGACTAGCTGCGCCGGAAATACCTGACCAGACCCGTTCTCTCCGTGCGGGCCCTGATCTTGCTCTACTCTCGCTGCAAACTCTTGTGACTAGCCTTCGAGATCATCTCCGCCTCACCGCGTGGCGCATGATTCGCAGTGCCTATCGCGAGTTGGCGCCTTCTCTATCGGATACATCGGCGTGGCTATCCGACGTGCTACTTTTAGAAACGGAAACAGGAAAACGAGAGGATCGTGGAGAGAGTGACTGTGTGCAGCATTGGTTCATCTCCAGAGAGAGCCTAGGAGAGGTCGGAAGGAAAGACGGCCCTGGACGATGGGTAATGAAGGTCAAGAAGTAACCCTTGTATGGGGAACAACTTTTATCTTCCTCAGCATCTCCTGCGCTTTACCCTAGGTACATATATGTGCTGTATCCCCTACCAATCCACGAAATTTGAGGTATAATGCTAGCTACAGTGATTCACGCATGCGTCAAAATCTATCCAGACGAGTCTATCGGCCATAACGGATATCACGATGGGGCCAGAGAAACTTTGTCCAACAAGTCGGCAAGTTGGTCAGCCTCCTTATCCGCGTCGTCCTTCTCTCCTAGAGCTTCGACAAACTCTTCAGTATCATCGCCTTCCTCCGCATCTTGCAGCTCTTCCTCTTCTTCCTCTTCCTCTTCCTCATCGTCATCGCTAAAAAGAAATATGCCACCCCTTGCGGCGAGATTCTCTTTCAAAGTCTGGATCCCCACATCGTCCTCGTCTGCGTCATTTTCTTGGAATTCGATCCTGGTAACCGCCTTCAGATGTGTTCCAATCGCACCAGCAAGCATGGCAACCGCGGCGTCTTCAAGATTATCGTTCTGCAGCTGCAGCGTCCGGAGCAGCGGGTTCGATCCCTTGGCGAGCGCTCCAATGACCTGTGGGATTTCACCCTCATCCGATAGCACGCAGTCAGAGAAGTTGAGCGTGTGCAAGCCCGGCCATGAAGGTAACGCGGCAGCGAACGCCTGGTCGCCTTCCTCCGAAAGCGTGTTGTCCTGCAGATCGAGCAGTTCGAGGGCGGCATTTTTGGCCAGTCCTTCCGCCAGCGCCACGGAACCTGCCATGCGGATGCCATTTTGCGGCATGCGCACCTCAACGAGTGTGCCATGTGCCGCGAACGCTTCCGCCCACGCGTACGCCGAACCGTCTTCGAGGCGGTTGCGCCCGCAGACGACGATGCGCAGGCTACTGCGCTTATCCGTGGGCATGGCTTTTCGCACCGCGGCGTTGTCGCGCAACGCGTTGGCGATCACGGTACCGCCTTCCGGCCCAAGCCCGTTGTTATTGAGGCGGAAAATTTGGAAGGAGGGGTTCTTCGAGAGGAATGGTACAATGGGGTCAACGGACCGGCCGCCAAACGCATTGTCGGAGAGGTTGACTTCTACGAGGTGTTCTTTGTCGATCAGAGAATCACAGAGTGCGGACAACGCCGTCGGGATCTCGCTGATGAGACGCCCGGTGAAGATGTCAGCGAAATCTGCAACCTGTGCGCGCTCGGGAGTCAGCGTTGAATGGTGGTGAGATATAAAAACTGGGCGTACTCGGATTCCCGAGGCCTTCTCAAGTACTTCTGCGAGAGCCTGGGCGGCACCGACACCAATAGTGTTCCCGCACAGGTGAATCTCCTCAAGGTGTGAGATATTCGGTTCAATCTGCCGGAGATAGGGTTCGATGTCTTCGCGGGTATTGAGCTTTAGGCCAAGACCTTCGATAGAGTAGTTCATGTTAGATGACGACGACTGATAAATTGGGGACTGGGCAATATTGGGTGCCCAACCCGGACCCCGGACCACCTGATAAATAAAAAGACGCGTCGACCACGTGACTCGATGAAAATGTGGCAATGGAAAAGTGGCAGGATGCGATGAATAACGGTGGATGACGGTGTGGTTAAGCTGGCGGTGTTTGAAAGCGATCTGGACTTCCATAAAAGGAAGGTGGAACGTGTACATTGGTGCATGTCCTGGACTCCTGGACGGTCGGTACATGCCACCACAGAGGAATGAGGTGAAAACAGGGATGGACCCGGCCCGAAAAATGCCCGAAATTTTTGACGTGCACTTCCTGTAGGTGTACATGCGGGGCATGGGTCGGCAGAATATTTTACTTAGAGAATTATGGTGGCATTAATCTTCTTATCTGACATTATAATGTCATAATGTCTCATATGTCCATTATAATGCTTCATAATCTCTTACTGTATGCTGCCTTATAAATGCGTATAAGGCATTGTAATGCAGGGAAACTATTTTGGCTTCACGCTGATGTCCATTTAAGATAACCCTCTCAGCCTTATGTAAGGTTTGCTCCTTCCGCTCCTCCCGTTTCAACCAAACACCACACTCTCGTTGCGTTCGCCGTTATGGCGGAGAATCATAGACGTAACGTACATGCATTTAATTCAAATGGAGCAGAAGTGGCTGGTCAGTTCGACCGATGTTCATTTCTACTCCCCCTATATTTACTAATCCTGTCAGGCTTCTTTCAGCATGGGGGCGTGTCAATATCAACGTTCATCGGCTGGATCAATGAAGTGTGCTACATTCCCGCCGAATGGGCTCTGTACCCATGCAAATTCGACAACAATCGCGCCGTTGGTGGCGCAGCACTTGATTCCGGCAGTAGGGATGAGCTTCAACCTGGGCGTTATGTCATACGCACCCTGCCTCCTGGTGGGTTTCTCTATGTGTTTGGTGCATGCTGCTGATATGACCATTACAGAGTCGGTGCAGGTTATTGTGTATCTTACCACAGACCTCCCCCGCACACGAGCGTACTCCGTCAACTATACATATACTCCTCACGTTCGTTTCCGGGCAACAGTTTCTCACATCTGAAATCGTTGAAAAAATCGGTTAGGACACAAATTTCGTGACGCGAATCAGAGACCGCGACTCTCGCTGCTGCATTACAGGTGACTTGGTTGTGGGTGGAGATTACACGGGATTCGAAGCTGCCCATATTTTCCCGCTTAGCGAGACGGACATTGTGAGTTTGTCCATCCGCATCCATGCCGACTTCACCTTACCTGCCTACAGTGGAATGATCTCAACTACAAGCGCTTCATCGAGGACGACCAGGTAGCACCTGGATTTGAGATGAACTCCATTCAACAAGGCTTCCTGTGCTCCTCGACAGAACATCGTATGTTTGACGACTACTCCATCGGGGTGAACCCAGATGTGAGAATCTCATTCGTAGCTTGGGAAATCCACCATGATAATACCTCTGCAGGACAACTACCGTATTTACGACTTCGTGGGTCGCGATCCCAATCGTTCACCGCACGGGAAGATATTCTATCGCAATCCAAATGAGCACCAGCGTTACCTTCCTTCTGCGGATCTTTTACGAGACCATTTCCGTCAATGCGTCCTTCGACATGTCAAAGGTGCTGGAGAGAGCAGTGACGCCCAGAGGCGTTTTGACCCCGATATCGATCTTCATGCCGGGGGCTTCAATCTTGCGACGGGTAGCTGGTGGTCAGGTTCGGAAGGGAAGAGACAGCTAGAGGCTGAGCTCGCTGGGCGGCTCTGGGGGTCCGTCGCTGTTCAAAGCCAGAAACGTGAAGTCGGCCAAGTACATCCCTGAATTGCAAGTGCGTCTCACTCATAGCATTACTGTTTAAAGTTTATAGTAGCAACGTGTTCAGTTACTGTGCTGCAGTGTCGTAACGCAGCTGTTCTTGTAGTTGTCCCATCCTGGCTTTCTATACATGGATTCCCTCTCGTCTTATGCCCATTGGTCGACCTCCAATATAATTAAAGTTCAATTTCGTCACTCGTTAACGCTGCTGTATGACACCCCCCGATACTGTACAGCACTATCATTGCCAGGAATATGCAAAATCTGAGACAAATAGCGCATATCTCCCCAGAGAATCAACGGAATCTGATCGAGTCTTTCGCGATGGATAACCATAGGTCTTAGCTACTTAGATATGAATTTTATCATAAACGTGGTCGTAGTAGCGGAACGTTGAACGAATCCGCACGCGTCAACGAACCCAAAAACCGGGGGATCACAGTTGCCGGTACAAATTCCGCTCAGCTCGGCATCTCATCACACCAGCGATAAAATTAGGAGAAAAAATCCGAAACAATACTTTGATTTGCGACGTTCTAGTAAAGCATGCGACAGGTAATATATTCTATATATGATTAAGGAAACGACTACAGGAAATTAGATTAGGTCCGAGTCTCCCTGAATCTACAGCGGTTTTCAATACAATGGGCCCTTGTTTACCTATATTTATCTTTGCGGACCTCCGAGATTTGACAGCGGGGTTCATAGTTAAGTCAAAATGAAATTATTCGGGTATTAGTTATCTTGCAAGATTTGGGGTTATCAAATAGCTATCCCCTTTGCTGCCACTGCCTGCCAGCGTCTCTGCCAGTTATCATGCAGTTATCCCGGTTGCCACCTGCCAATTCCGCATCTTTCTCCCCCCCGCAGGGCCCCGCTGAGCATCCCTTTGAGTGCCCCCCCTCTCACTGATGATCCGCCATCACCATATCTGTTGACATCAAAGAGATGGCGCTTTCTATGTCCCTCCAGGGTATCTGTGACTCGGAAATCCATGCATTAATAGGAGCAGGAGTCAGCGAACGTTCAATCTAGCAGTTTGCAGTCTCGGTCAGGCCAACTGACCCAGATCGGCTGTGTATGCTCACTGCGATGGCAGTACAGGTATGTCACACATCTCTAGAACATGTACATTACAGTAAAGAGGAGGGTAGGCGGGCGGGCACGCCATCCTAGTAGGGCTGTGTGCATGTTCCACTTTTTTCTTCCCTTCTGCTTACCTAAGATCCATGCCCGGCCTAACCCGGACTGCTTTTCCCACCGGCCTGCCCAACTGGGCCTGTTGATCCGTTGGAAGTTTGACCTTAAGTTAACATCGAAATACTGGAAAAGATTACATAATTTTCTTTCTTAACTTTCTTTATTAAATTACTACAATAATTTTGGTGTGAGAAAAAAGTTCGGCATGTGCTGCCGAACCACATTCAATCCCAGCCCTATGGCTGAAAATAGAGAAAAAGGGGCCCAATGTATTGAAAACCGCTGTAATACTGCGCAAAAGATTAGCGATTGGCGAGTTGCGATGTGGAATAATTACAATGTGACGTTGCGAAAAGAATGGACAAACGTAAAAGTGTTGTTTAAGCCACACCCGCTGGGGACGAGGCGTTGCTGTCACGTTGCGAGGCCAGATGCAAAATGGAAGGTAATTAAGAAGCATTAGTTCTGGAAGAAGGGAACCCGCGGGAAACTGAGCGCGACAGGGCTCGAGCAGTAATCTCCGCCGTCTGTGTCCAGTGCTATGAAATCAGTCGAATTTGCGCCTGAGCTCAAGTTGTCGTCCGCGAACTGGCGACCGGCAAGAGCCTCATCCCACACTTCACGCCAACCTTTCTGGCTTCTTGTGGATGGGTGCCGATCCGTTGGCCCTTCCGGTCCGTAGCCGCGGAAAAGCGGATGATCTTGCGAGGACGTCGTAGTCCGAGGGATGGCCATGCTGCTCTTCTTTGGCGCTTGGGACGTGACGATGGGTGCGTCGAGATTGATCATGTACGCATCGACGAAAGTGTTGTCACCAAGGGTGATCGTAGCGCGTGCGATGGGCTCGCCCAGATTACCGCAGAAATCGGGCCCTCGGGGTTGGCCAGCATTCCGGTCGTGGTAAACGGACACGTTGAGCTTCGCTCCCGGGTGGAAGAGGCGATCGAGGCGATCTACAGTGAATGGTTGCATTAGGTGCTCTGGGAGGGAGTCTGCAACGGCGATGAGGCCGTTCTTCAGCCCGGCAGTGAAGACAGACTCGCTTCCTTCGATAAGCTCAACTGCCACTTCGCCTGCAGATATCTGTGCGTTTGGTGCTTGAAGGAGCACATGATCGATGTGCATCTCTTGCGTTGTACCGTAGAGATAAAATGGCATCCTTGATGGATAGCTCATGTCAAGGTCATTGGAGCCTAACCGCCTGTTCTTTATGACACTGATGTTAGTGACCCGCGCCTCCGAAATAGTGCTTGTGCTAAAAATGGAGGACATCAGTGAGCGATAACACGGTATGTGAACAGAAGAGGTACCCGTTGGTTGTGAATTTGGATATCAAACATCTGAACGACTTTCGCTGAATGATGGTGGAGAGTTTCTCTCCTTCCAATGTGCATACAACATAAGTGGCAGTAGGGTCAGCCTTCTTCGCCTTTCTGTACGCCTTGAGACCAGTGTCCGATAGTTCACCACTCAGAATGCACTGCTCGCGCTGACTTGTCGTGTCAAAACAGGGCATGTGGACTAAACTGATGGGGCCGTTGCCCTGTAGCACGAATGCTCTCAGAGCAGATACGGACCTATTACGTGCCACCGAAATCTATTCGTTCACAATTGAGTTGAACCCAAGGATCATCGCTACCCAAACTGGAACCATACCTCAGCTTCCCCTTCAGCCACCCTGCGGAAGGCATCGGCAAGGACTCGCTCAAAGTTGGAGGGCACGACGAATGGGGACATAGACACATTCACGAGGACGAAAAGGTCTTCTGGTCCACTGAGGCCAAGGCGTTCCTTGAACTTTGTGAGGCACGCTCCATATTCCCTCTGTGAGAGGACGGTAGACATGATGATGACCTTCCGGTCCTCGAGCTTTTCTGTCATGCTCTTGAACGAGAGCCTGTCGTATATGCGAGCGTTGAGATGGTTTGCCTCAGAGACGTCCTGATTGGCAACCCCATCGACGCGGAAATTGCATGCGAATGCGTTGACCACGAGGTCGGAACCCATCTGACGCATTAGGTCGCATGCCTTAGGGTCATTGGCAAGCTCTTCTCGTGTGCGCTCGAGGAGGACATCACGTATAAAGCGACGTTGTTCGTCTACCCTTTTGGGGGACGTATCTGGCTCCGTTTCACTTGGAAGCATTCGGAAGGGGACGACGAGAAGGTTGGGGTGATCAAGCGACATAGTTGCCCAGTGTCCGTAAATCTTGCGAAAAGACGATTGTTCAAATAGCTATACAGGCCAAGAGAACAGAACCTCACCCTCGTGGATGTCAACACAGACTGCCCCAAAAGGAAGCCAAAACCACCCTTGTGTAGGCCGATAACTTCATGGCCAAGCCATGCAGCCAGGGGTGCTGCACCCGGTTTACTGATGCAAAGCAAAGCGACTGCATTTAGCAGTGAACATATGAGTTATACAACGCTCTTACACACCTTCCCTCGATACCGTAAACGCCCATCGTCGTCGCCTCTTGCATTGGTCCAGTAACGGGACTTGTCCAAGTGACCATATGCCGCAGACGACCGTCCCTGTAGCACAGAGCACCTGCAGGAAAGGGAGTGTAGCCACTCTTATGCGGGTCAATAGTAATGGAATCTGCAAAGCGCAAGTGGCGCAGCTCGTTCTTGGTGTATGGGTTCAGGAACAGGGCCGGGTCATCAAGATAGTTTTCACTGCCTGCAGTGGCAGGGTTTGGCACGAGCATCGATGTGAAGTAGCCTCCCCAAGCTGCATCAGCGTGAATGAGGAACGATAATCCACGTCGCTGATACTTCCTACGAAGTGCAAGGACTTTGGAAAGTGGATCGACGGAACCATGCTCGGTGGTGCCCATAATTACGACCACTGCGTAGACAGCCTGCCGACACCTTACGCATTCCGCGAGGAGCATATCTAGGGCCTGGAAATCTAGTCGCGCTTGCTCATCGACCGGAACACCTATTATATTTCTTGATCCGATGCCAGTAACCGCTTTCAACAGTAGATTGGTAGCTATTCCAAGTGCTTTGAATACATGACTCACCTGCACCTTTCGGCCATGAGTAATGCGTGGTTTTCGGGCACAAGTACCGTGGCGGTTGTTGAATTTGGAAATATTTCTCAAGGTCATCTTTTCCCGTTGTTTGAATGAGGTAATTGTTCAATATGGCCTGTAGGGCCGGTGCCGAAAGCCCAAATGTTCCCGAGATATTTGTTATGAGGGAGGCAACTTCATTGGGCGTCAAGTTGAGAAGATCCCATGCTTCGCAGTCTGCGAGAATCTTTTCCTTCCCGGTACAAAGCCTGACCTTGAAGCTCGCAGCGACATTCGCTAAACAAGGCTCGTTATCCGCTGCTCTCTTCAAAGCTAGCGGATAGAATTTCAGGTTTCGCGCTGCGCAAGTGAGACGAGAGTAGTCGGGGACAGAATGCAACATTACTCACCGACCCTGACATCACGGTGGAAAACGGTCGTCAATGAAATGTCGCTACGATAAACACAATAGATCTCACCACATTGATTCCATATTCGCAACGGAGCCATCACAAGTAATATGCCCCCATGGAGTTGGGCTTTCTGGTGATGGCGTTGCTCCTAATTGTGCATTGTATCCGAGCATGCTGCAGAGCTGTTGTCCAACGTCATATTCAATGATGTGTGTGAGAGGGCCGGCCTCCGGCGAGATGTTATTGGGATTGTACATGAGTCCCATAAGATATCCGAGAGTCGCCGGCATGGAAACATCATTCACCATGTGGCCTATGTAACGAGGGGAGTAGAAAGGAACAGAGTGTTGCGGAAGTAGCCCGGAAAGGAGTGTGACATTGGTTCGTAGTTTAGACATATTCTTCTTAAATGCAGGCGAAGAGACGACCTTTGCATCAATAAAATCCTGCGGAGTCGCTACCATGAGATCGTCCTGTGATAGGGACAAACAAAAGCTGACCTCGTCTTCAGGAGCAAAGTTTCTCCTACATTGCGTAACACCATTTAGAATAGTCTCCACATGCATCTTGAAGTAGTCCACATTTTCAGCCCTGGGGCCTAAAAACCAGGCGCAGGCTGCGTTGTGAGCGTCTCTCAGCGAGCCGGGAGCAGCAAGCGATTCTGCCGTCGCAGGGTCCTGACTATCATTCAGGGGAGACAGCAAGCCGAGGCGGGGAAGCCACGCCATCATTTTGGCTGTGGAAGTGGACAATGTAGTCAAATGATGGTGCAATTTCGACTCCATGGGAAGGGCTGCCTGGGGGGAAAGTAAGTGGTCGAGGAGTCATTTCCATACATTTTATACCAGAAACCAAACATCAGAGCTCCCGACAGCGTAGGATGAACACGAAATCGATGTGACTGCTTCACACCGCCTCGCCCTCGCATGTTGGTATCTCCAAGAAGAGTCTGCGACCAAGCTGTTTCGCAATGGCCCATGTTCAGCGGACTCAATTTTATCGGATGTTCCGCCGACATGAGGAGACACGGCATAATTCAGTTGTTGCGCCATGGGCGCACCATAAAAGGATCAGCGATCCTAAGCTACGAGACCGGCTTCCTAACACTGGGTCCGAGCAGTGTCCGAGGAGGCACGATCTCTTGGTCGAGGAACACGGGAGGTACGGCTCCTTGGCAGGAAGAAAAACGATGGGACCTAAGAGATACGTACACCGATCATTCCCAGGGTCGATTCCGTCCCGTCTCCAAACTCAGGGGACAGCCATTCAGGATTCCTTGACCCTGCATTCAAGACACTGTCTTGCGGCCCCCTGATGGCCTCAACCCCACACCTACCTGCATACACGCAGGCACTGATATTATTATTCAGAAAAGCTCGACGTTGATCCATATGGTGTTGAAGAAAACGCTTACTGGGGCGTCTGCCAGTGGTTCTTCAAGTTGCGATTCCGATGTCGCGTCTGTAAGAGGCGCGGACCAAGAGGACGAATATTGTACGGCATACGTCGTTATGACGAGCACGGTACAGTATGTCCGACTTTACGGTATGTGTACCGTGTGGACAGGGTTGCGCAGGCAGAATTCAAGGCAGGATTTCGTCAACGGAGTTGGCACGCTATCACTGGCATGATCATGTGGCATGTTTCAGCTTCAACTTTACCTTCACAGTGTCCGATATCACGCAGTGGTCTCCGAGTCACCGCGATCTTCGGGAACGGCACAGGATTTTCAATGCATTTGGGTCGTAGCTATGTATAGCACGAAGGACGCTGAATATGTCCAGGGAGATTTAGGGCTTCCGATGAGATACGCGGAGCGGATGATTGGGAAGTTACACCTTTGTGGCCGGAAAAAGTAAATCGCTACCTTGCTGTGTCTACCTTCCTCGACGCGGCGTCCGCCGAAGAAGCTAGACTTTCGGACTTTCCCATTGCAACAAACGGTTGAGGCTATCTGGTAGTAACCTTGCAAGACAGTTGGCAACTTGGCATGGGTCTATCAAAGTGAGAATACCAAGGATGATTGATGACAGAGGAACGAGTGCGAACACCCCCATAGGCCTCAGGGCACTACAGCCAGGACGCACTTGCTTCTGCATGTTCACACCAACTCCTGGGTCAGCTGAGGCTTTCCCACACCAGGACACGCCCTCAAAATAGTTAGGCCCAAATTTAGACGCTCCGAGTTCCCCGGGCCCACCGGCGACTCGGAACCTTGACCCGGTAACCTATACTCCCTTACAGCAATCTGCAAAACGGTAGACGTTTTCGAAAAATTTTCATGTGCGCCCTTGTTTACAGTAGACAACCCGGTTTAGTAACCATGCGTACTTGGCGGGCACACTCTAATGCTGGGAGATGTTGAAGAAAATGAGTAAAAAATGAGAATAATGATGCGGTAAAACAAACCATGACGGCAATAATGACGCAACATTTTCCCCACTCCTCTCATCATTCCATATTGCCTTAGTACTAATTCCAGTTGCAGCCTCGATGTCTTTAGGGCATGTACCATGAAGGTACATGATGAGAATGAGCTTCTTTTGTTCCTCTGATATATAGCGGAAGTTGGCCATTGTGCCAGTGTTTGAGGTACTGTACAGTAGTCTAGGCAGTCACTTCAGTGCCAGTGCGTACTGTCTTCTGTGCGTACTGCCTTTTCATATATGTACCAGGCGCTGCTCCACTGACTGACGGTCACCGACCATGGAGCCCAATTCCACCTAATATAGGTAATTATATAAACAAGGGCGCACATGAAAATTTTTCGAAAACGTCTACCGTTTTGCAGATTGCTGTAAACCCCATAAGATTTTTGTTCCACCAATTCGGTTCACAGGAATAACCCATCCCTTTTTGGCGGGCCAAAACCCATAGTCGTATGTAAAACAATGGTTAAATTAGGAAAATGTCATAATGTTTCATGTCTACCCGCGGAATGGAGTGCCTACTATAAAGTGAGTTCTATGGCAACGCCTCTCAAAGTTCTCAAGTCTGCAAGCCCTGGAGGATTAATACCTACAGTAGGACAGAAAACGATCCTCGGAGAAAATCTAAGGCGCATGTAGAGTGTAACCGAAAGCAATTGACCTAGAACCGTGGTGCAAAGAAATGGAGGGACAGAACTGTCAGAGAGCACTCTAGACGGTGAAATTGAAGGTGGACACCATATGCCTACCCGCCACACCAGAGCCAAGAGTCCAGGAGCACGGGTGCATGAGAATATAGCTATCCACACATGATGACAGACAATGGCCGAGAGACTCGGAAGACGTTGAGGTTTTCAGTAGCACAGAGGGAGCACGCTGAGGTAGAGGGTTGAAGACAAAGTAGGAGATAGGAAGAGCCCAAATGAGTTCCTGTTGGGGTCCAAATAGAAGTAAAGGAGACAAACGCGAGTACGAAGAAACCGTGCAAGAGAGGTGTCAGAGATACCGTGACTGTATGATAGAGGGAAAGGTCCTCTTCTGCTTTCGCGAGACGATCCGATCATATTAGGAATTCCTTCACGTAGTACGATTGAAGCCTGAATGTTGTATCACTGGCACAACGTACGTAAAAGAAATCGACATTGCCAAGACCCTACTATGGGTCTTCTCAGCCACCCTATACTTTCTCATAACTCATACAGTCAGGTTCCACCAATCGCTATGGGCTAGGTTACTGTAAACCGCTGGAGTTATAACTTAGTACTGTAATCTTCGGAGTTTCGGAGTAAAGTCGGAGTCAGGGATCCGCCTAGAGGTTGGCCCATGAGTCTGATCAGGGCTTGGCGCTTACATTTATTTTCGCGTCACGTTTGTAATTGAAGCAGTTTCAACCTTCATCACTTCATCCGTACTACTCTGGTCCGTAGTTGAATCGTCGTTCACTGATCTGGAAGATCATCTGACTTCTCGTTACAAGCCAGTCCCATTTCGACGATGTCTCCGGCTGGTCATCTTCGGGACCCGCTTTCACTCAACCCAAAGTCACAGTGGCTTGCTTTCACATCAAGATTTCCGCAATGGTCTTCTTACTCTCAGATCGAGCTCGCAAACGCATCTTCGAGAGAAATATTGTCACTGGCGTCAGAATTTCTTCTCCTTCCCACCTGCATGACTATCATCGCGGACACTTTTCGTCCCCTCTTGCTTGATTTATGCGCGCGTTGGCTGGAAAGCTCAGATGCATTAGAAGATAAGCTGTCTGCTTTGTGTTTCTTGCTGCAGCCCCACGCGGAGATCTTCCCGTGCGTGTCCTTCTCTTGGCACTTCTTCCTGGCCCACTGACACTGCTCATAGCGTTGTTTCTGCCTTTCTACAGGAGTGTGTCCCTAAGACCGGCCCACTGGCAGCAATCTTTGACTCTGTTCCACCTGAAGTAGTCGCCCCTTCCCGCCTGCATCGTGTACTCCTTGCATATTATCGTATTTTGGTGGCTAATCCTGAGCTCCCAAGCTTGCTTGATTGGCCACTAGGACTCCTCTCTCGACTCTTTTGGGCACCTCATCCTGACCCAGGAGTTCGCTACTTGGCCATACGGTGCTACGCGTTGCAGAGCGGGATGAGCGAAGCCGAGAGGGAGAAGTTGGAGAATACCCTTATAGGGTCTATAGCTCATGCAGAATGCCCGTTGGAATTCGGGCTAGACATTCAGGGACGTGTCAATACCATCGATGGTTGGCTCCTTCCTGTTATCGAAACACAGCGAATCCATGATGCACGAAATGCCATTGCGGCTGACACACGGGGTTTCTCCATGGGGCAGGGAGGTGACACCATACTACTTTCTGACTTGAGGCGCGTTTCTCCAGCTGATTTCGACATGATCATCTGACGTTTCTCTATAGTCCTCTGGTCACTAGTATTCATGGAGTTTTGATGTTGCGCCACCGCACGACTGTTGCAACCCCAGCGACCCCCTTAGTCCCCACCAATACTACAGTCAATGCGTTACGCGCCTTGGCGTTGTATGTATCGCTCCGTCTCCCCGTTCTTTTAACATCACCCCCATCCTCAGGCAAGACACTCCTATTATCTCACCTTGCTTCGACACTTTACCCAGCTGTTAATAACCAACTTATCACAATCAACCTTGCGGATACATCTATTGATGCGAGGTCTCTTCTTGGTTCATATGTTCACTCCGCAAGATCTCCGGGTACTTTCGAGTGGAGGGAAGGCGTTCTCGTGCAAGCGATGAGAACAGGGCGATGGGTCATTTTTAAAGGTATTGACAAAGGAAGCAATGAGGTGCTTGGGGTTTTAAAACCTCTTGTTGAGTCTCTGGGGATGGGAAAGTGGATTGGCGGGCGAGCAAAGCTTGACATCCCAAATCGAGGAGAGGTAGTGGCGGCAGAGAGCTTTGCGATTTTCGCCACACGCTCGCCTTCCGTTTCTAGTGATGGACACTTCTCTTCACCCATGTTCTTCGGAGCGCAAAAATTTCACGAAGTCATCGTCTCCGCCCCTACCGATGAGGAGCTCCGCATTATCATCGTTGCTTCATTCCCCAAACTCTCTGGTCCTGCTGCGTGGGGCATCATTATCTTATGGGATGCCATCAAGGCAGTAGGTTCCACCGCCACCGACCGGGAGATAAGCCTACGCGATCTACAGAGATACTGCTCGCGCTTGGACGCTCTGCTCCCGGCTTCGTATCGACCATTGGATGTCGATACATCGCAAAAACAAATAGACCAAGTTGGCGTACTTGTTTCTGTGTTTCCGAATCCAACTCTGCGCGAGGAGATGTTCCTGGAAGCCCGAGATATTTTCTTTGGCGCCGCATCTTTAACTAATGCTTCCCGCACACGCGCCACAGCTCTCGCCGCCATTGTAGCTGTACACCTTGGTCTCACACAGGAAAAATGTGATTGGCTCCTTAGTCAGCATGCCCCTGAGGTTGTCAACGAAGTGGACCCCAATGGCCACACCACCGCTTTGCGTCTGGGTCGTATTAGGTTATCGGTGTCGACAAACAAGTCAGATATTATACCTCCCCCGACACGCCCATTCGCGATGCATCGTCCTGCAGCGACGCTTATGTCGCGAATAGCGACCTGCATTTCTACAGGCGAACCCGTACTTCTTACCGGCGAGACAGGCACGGGGAAGACTAGCGTCATCACACATCTGGCCTCGCTTCTCCATCGACCGCTCATTTCCGTCAATCTCTCACAGCAGACGGAATCTTCTGATCTCATTGGTTCCTTCAAACCAATCGATGCACGCATTCCTGGCTCTGAGCTGCAGTTGCAGTTCCTGGACTTGTTTCGAAGCACGTTTAGTCAAAAGAAGAATGTGAAATTTGAAGAATCTACATGGAAGGCCGTCAAGGAGGGGAAGTGGAAGCGAGCTGCTGGGTTGTGGAAGGAAAGCCTGAGACTGGCGAAGGATAGGATTCGCGGCAAGCTGAGCGAGGCTACTGGGTATGTGCTCTGCTCACTTTGGTCGGCAAGGACTCATCTCCTGCGGTGGATGCAGCTCGGATATTCTTGACTCAGAAATCCCCCGAAAGCGCAGGAGAACCGATGAAGTACACTTCCAGGAATCAGAGAGGGACTGGTTGGCGTTCGAACAGGCGGTTCTACAATTTGAAGCCCAATACATCACGAAAAAGGGTAAATTTGCATTTGGTTTTGTGGAAGGGCCACTTGTGAAAGCGTTAAGATCCGGTGACTGGTATGTAACCTACCATCTCGTGGTTGTAGGGAGGTTGACCTCGCGTAGGATTTTGCTCGACGAGATCAATCTCGCCAGCGAAGAAACACTTGAAGCCCTCTCAACGCTACTTCGTGACCCCATGTCTTCCATAACTTTGACTGAGAATGGCTCCACGGAACCGGTCCCCAGACATCCCGACTTCCGAATCTTTGCTTGCATGAATCCAGCAACCGATGCTGGTAAAAAGGAACTCCCGCCCAATATCAGGACCTACTTCACCGAAACTGAGGTTCCTCCTCCCGATGCAGATCGAGAGACACTCCTAGCCATTATAAGTCAATATATTGGACCGTCCGCCGTCAGCGACAAAGCTGCCATTATGGATATCGCGGAGTTCTACGCTGCCGTTAAGGCACTCTCCGCCGACAGACGTATAGCGGATGGGTCTAACCGCCGGCCATACTTTAGCATGCGGACGTTGGCTAGGGCCTTGACCTTCGCGGCTGAAATCGCTAGCGCGTATAGTCTTCGAAGGGCATTGTGGGAAGGATGTTTGATGGCATTTACAATGACCCTGGACGTGCCCAGTGCGGGCCTCGTTACTTCTCTGGCCCAAAAACATATATTGAATGGGGTCCGTAACGTCCGGCTGTTACTCACGAGGGAACCCACGCCGCCTCAGTCACGCCCCGCAGGAGACTTTATCAAGTTTGGCCCCTTTTATCTCGAAAAAGGCGACCTGGCTGAACTCCCAACCGATGACTATATCATGACACCATCTGTAGAACGAAAGCTCATTGACCTCGCGCGGATCATCTCCACCCGGATGTTCCCAGTCCTGATCGAAGGACCCACGTCCAGTGGGAAAACAAGCACCGTCGAATTCTTGGCAAAGAGGACAGGCCATCGTTTTGTCCGGATCAATAACCACGAACACACAGACATCCAAGAGTACTTGGGAACATACGTCTCCGATCCAGTTTCCGGAAAGCTTGTCTTCAAAGATGGGCTTCTTGTCCAAGCACTGCGCCAGGGAGATTGGATTGTCTTGGATGAATTAAACTTGGCACCAACAGATGTTCTCGAAGCCTTAAATCGCCTGTTGGACGATAATCGCGAGCTCTTTATCCCTGAGACGCAAGAAGTTATCAAGCCACACCCACATTTCATGTTGTTCGCTACCCAGAATCCCCCTAGCCTGTACGCAGGCCGCAAAATCTTATCACGTGCCTTCCGAAGTCGCTTTTTGGAGGTCCACTTCGAAGATGTCCCACAGGCGGAGCTCGAGACGATTCTGTGTCAACGCTGTCGCATTGCACCATCTTACGCTCAACGTATCGTTGCCGTTTTCCGCGAGTTGCAGAAACGACGGCAAACCGGCCGCGTTTTCGAGAGCAAGCAAGGCTTCGCCACCCTCCGCGATCTCTTCCGTTGGGCCGGTCGGGACGCAGTTGGATACCAGGAGTTGGCGGAGAATGGCTACATGCTTCTTGCGGAGCGGACGCGACGGGAGGACGACAAGGCTGAAGTGAAGAGCGTCATCGAGTCTATCATGAAAGTCCGCATCGATGAGGCGACGCTGTATAGCTTCGATCGTTTCGAAGACGACATTAGGGGTTTCCTTGGCTTCCAGATTCCTTCTGTGTCCAACATCGTCTGGACCAAGGCCATGCAAAGACTCCTAGTTCTTGTTGGCCGCGCGTTGCGCTCTAAAGAGCCAGTTTTGCTTGTTGGTGAAACTGGATCCGGAAAGACCTCTGTGTGTCAAGTCTATGCGGATGCAGTCAACAAGCGGCTGCTTTCTCTTAACTGTCACCAGAATACAGAAACTGCGGATCTCATCGGCGGTCTGAGGCCTATCCGCAACAAGGCTGCTCTAGAAGCCGAGGCCTTCGGCGAAGCGTCTTCATTGCTGTTGCAATGCGGCGTCTCTGCCATCCCCAACGATACCATTTCTCTCCTCTCCGCGATCGACCAGTTGGAGAAGTCCCAACTTGTTGATCCAAGCAAAGCGCAGGAGGTCAGATGGAAGCTTCGGCGGACTAATGGGATCTTCGAATGGCACGACGGCCCGCTTATCGAGGCCATGAAAGCCGGTGATGTTCTCCTAGTTGACGAGATTTCGCTGGCAGACGATTCCGTACTGGAGAGGCTGAATAGCGTTCTGGAACCGGCACGCACCATTGTACTCGCAGAAAAGGGAGGGGACAATGCTGAAGGTTCTCTCGTGCAGGCGGCATCAAGTTTTCAACTTATCGCCACAATGAACCCAGGGGGCGATTACGGTAAAAAGGAGCTTTCACCGGCCTTACGCAACAGGTTTACCGAGATCTGGGTGCCTCCTGTGAATGAAAGAGTGGACCTGGCTCAGATCATCACCAGTTCATGGCGACACGAAAGCCTCAAGCCATACACGTACCTCGTCCTCGACTTTATTGAATGGTTATGCGGTCGCGTATCCGACCCCTGTCTACTGGGTTTACGTGATATCATTGTCGGTCTTCACATGGGCACTTCTCAGTGATCTTTACTGACTCTTTTTGCCAGGCTTGGATCACCTTCTCCAACTCAATGCTGGATAATACCGTGATGAAGATGTTGTCACTCAACGAGATCTTTGTGAGCCATTCGTAGATATCACATGTCTGAAATTTAATTATTGGACTTCCCTAGCATCACGCCGCTCACATGGCCTGTTTGGACGGCCTGGGTTCCTTGCCAGCCCTTTCCGGTTACTCTCTGATATCCCTGCGCAAACTTAAAGACGATGCCCTTTCGAAGCTCCAGGAATTGGCCCCTATTATCCCGAAAGGAACTTCCCATTATCCCAGTCACGACGAAAGCCAGTTTGTCCAACTGGGAGCATTTGCCCTACCCCGGGGTCCCCAAGAACCAGCGCCCCATACTTATGACATCCAGGCACCTACTACCCGAGATAATGCGATGCGCTTAGTTCGCGCGTCCCAACTTTCGAAGCCCATTCTTCTCGAGGGGAGCCCTGGTGTGGGAAAAACCAGTCTCATCACTACCCTTGCCAATATCTGCGGGTACCATCTGTGCCGCATTAATCTCTCGGATCAGACAGACCTTGCAGATCTTTTCGGTGCGGACCTCCCTGTAGATGGTGGGCGTCCGGGTGAATTTGCGTGGAAAGAGGCCGAATTCCTCAGAGCCATGCAGGAAGGGCATTGGGTTCTCCTTGATGAGATGAATCTGGCTCCGCAATCTGTGCTCGAAGGGCTCAACGCAGTATTGGACCATAGAGGAACCGTGTATGTGCCAGAGTTAGGACGGTCCTTCACACGACATCCCTCTTTTCGTATATTTGCGGCTCAGAACCCCATACAACAAGGCGGCGGTCGCAAAGGACTACCCAAGTCTTACGTCAATCGTTTTACGAAGGTCTTCATTGACCCGTTAACGCCAGTTGACCTGCTTCAGATCTCGAAGCATATGTTCCCGAAATACCCTGAGGACTGGTTGCAACACATGATTCTGTACAACTCGCAATTGGAAGAAGAGACTTCCGTGAAGCATTCTTTCGGAAGAAACGGAAGTCCCTGGGAGTTTAACCTGCGGGATATCTTTCGGTGGGGTGTCTTATTACACGGAAGCGATACACCCCTTCATCCTGTGGAGCATTTTCGCCCCGTGTATCTTTCCCGTTTTAGAACCGATTCGGACAGGGAGTTGGCCCGCACGCTATTCGACTCGGTGTTCAACCTTTCCAGCAACGTCTTATCTAGTGCGCCATATCCATCCGTCTCCCCATCAAGCGTTGAAGTGGGGCATTTCGTCGAAAGCAGAAAGAAATCATTTAAATCATCCTCTCGTCCCGGGGTCATCCTTCAAGCCCACCTACCCTGGATTGAGGCCGTGGGAGTCGCGCTTCAGCAGGGGTGGCTTGTCATCGTTTCCGGCCCACCCAACTCAGGAAAGACCTCTCTAGTTCGTGTCATGGCTGAGCTGACCGGAAATACGCTGCAAGAAGTCTCTGTTAATCATGCCACAGATACCACCGATATCCTAGGGAGCTACGAGCAAGTCGATAGCAATTTCTGTGCTCTTTCTCTTGTTCATCGAGCGCTTCAGCTTGCCGAAAATGTCTCACGTACTTTTGGTGGGTCCAAAAGCCACACTTTGTCAAACTTTGGTCGATTGAGGACGGCTGTCGCCACCCCACCTCCAATCGAATCACTGTCTGGTCTTCTGCAGACAACACTGAATACTTTGGAGGGCCTGGAAGATCTAGACGACAACAGTCTCCAAGAAAGGATCGACCTTCAGGAGAGGCTACATGCCGAGTTGGCTGCGCCGAAAGTAGCTGGACAGTTCAAATGGGTCGACGGGCCCCTAATTAGGGCGCTCGAGGAAGGACATTGGCTCTTGCTTGACAATGCGAATCTTTGCAGCCCATCTGTTTTAGATCGGCTCAATTCTCTTTGCGAACCATCGGGTGTTCTCACCCTCAATGAGCGAGGTCCCGTGGATGGAATAACTCCAGTTATTACCCCACACCCGAATTTCCGACTAATTATGTGTGTTGATCCTCAGTACGGGGAGCTTTCTAGAGCAATGCGCAATCGTGGCGTAGAAATCTCTTTGTCTCTCCTGCGAACCCAAGAAGACGAGTGTCGTCTTCAAGACTTCCACTTTCTGCCGTCTTCTCCGCGTCATTCAGATGCGGGCTATATATCGGCCTTGGACTTCGAGCTGGTGCGCAGATGTCTGGAGAGCGCATCATCCACCTCGGGATCTGCTACGTGGCCACCGGCAACGGCCCTCGTGAGCGATTCATCGGCCTCGGCTGTTGTTGACCGTGTTGCCTTGATTCTTCCACGACACGTCCCCACTTTTCGACCTCCACCCCTAGCGGTCCTCAATTTCTTTGTTCGCTCGATGGTTCCTGCATATGCGAGTCACCTGTCCCGGTGTATCTCCGGACTTGGTTCCTCTGACAGAACCGGGCCCCTGCGCAATTTGCACCTGGTGCTCGATGAAACAAGCGGTGACTTGGCTTGGCCCAGGCTCCAGCGAATCCGAGATTCCATGTTGCCAGCCTCATCTATCTTAGGTCCCTTTCAGGTCAGTACACGCTACATCCCGCCTTTTGGCATACACCATAGCTATTGTCACTACATGTACTGAATGTTGGACAAATTATACACAGTCGATGGACTTATTCATGAAGTCGACAATTGGCACATCCCCGTTCACAGATTCCGGTCAGCTCACAGTTCAAAACACGATTTTGCGCATATACGAACTATTCGTGAGGACGACGTGCGATGATTTCTGGGAGCCGTCTTTGCTGCACCTGAACGCGCGAGATGACAATAATGCGGACGGTCTATCCCGTGAAATTTTAACTTATTTGGATGAGTTCACGAGAACTATCAATGAACATGGCGCGAATCTACTTCGAGAGACCTCAGGGCATTTTACTCAAGAACTACTGGTGAGAATGCTGTTTACGTAAACGCTCCTGAAACTGAGGGCAGTCGCAGGTGGAAGTCCAGTTGATTATCGACCTTCTGAAATACACGGCCTTTCTACGACGCCAACCTCACAGATCAGTAAATTTTTCCCTCTTGCAAACAGTGACTTCGTGGATCCAGGAGGCACTTCGGTTGACGCCAATTCATCTCCCTGAAGTCAGGAGATCTGGCGAGCTTCTTTCGCGCGCCGTGGCATCAACTTCAGGATTCGGATTAAATGACATATGGTCATCCTGGACAGACTCAATTAGCCCAAATTCTTATTCTCTCGAGCTAGAACATGCGATTTTAGATGCAAATGACAGTGGATCTGGGCACAGTAGGTCTCACAGTAGGTTATCTACCTAACGCCTAACCCATTTTTAGAAGTACGATTGCAGCAGTTGGAGCTCATAGCTACGAGATGTCTTGGGACTGGGATTAGCCCTTCTGCTAACCCCAACGTTGAGGATGTCGCGATTCCATATGGGCAGGTATGCGCATACCAAGTATCAGCCATTCATGAGAGTAATCACCCCCTCATTAGTGCGTCTCCGATAGAACTGGGGTGTTCAAAATCGAAGGGCCAAAGATCAACAAGGTTTCTATCATAAAGGAGCTGGGAATTCTGGCATACATGCCCAATGAAGACTCGCTTTTGGTATGTGGGCAGTCAATGCGAGTCCACACGGGCCTGATAGAACGCAGAGTCTCGCACAAGTCATAGATTTAACACGTTCGGATTGTCGCATGTCATTACAGCGGTTTATCCCATACCGACACGGCGCATCGGCGGCGCCGTCCGGGAAGGGTTCGTCGTGTCTTCAAGCTCCCCCCTTTTCTCTGTCTCAGACCAATCCCTCCACAGCTGGCAATGCTGGTATAATACTGTCAGCGTTCGCATCATGGTTGCAGGCTTTGTGGGACCATGGTGATCCTGGCGGACCCTCTATCCTTTTCCGACCAACGGAGCTTTCAACAACTATTCATGCATGGTAAGATGAATGGCATTCGGACTTGAGCCATTCTGATATACTCTCAGCGATTGGCATGGCGTCACACTGGAATCAGTGAGCGTTTATCAAAGAACCCTTGAGCATCACTCGCGTCTTTTCACTGTGACTGGAAGTCGGGGCTCGACTAGAATCGAGGATTTGACAACACTGCACCGTAAAACGTTGTTACTTGTAAGTACTCAAGTTCTTCTACATGCATTCCGCGATTTGACTCATGACATGTACCTCTCCAACCAGCTTGGGTCCTGCTTCCATGAATCTTTCGACGAACCTACTCTTAAAAACCTGCAAGAAGCTTATCGTGGTTCCTATTCATTCCCCGACCTCTTGTCTTTGCTCAGGCACTCATCGCACGTGTGGCTCACATCGTCCGTTGATCGTTTCCTCAGCGGACCAGTGGCTCAAATAGGCTCTGACGAGTCTCGTCCTGCGACCCTTAGAACCTTAGGCCATGGTTGGATTGCGCTGTCCCGCTTCTTCTTGGACTTATACATCCCAGATACTCCTCTAGATCCAGCGGCCTTGCAAAGCTTCAAGTCAGAGTTCTGGAGCACAGAACTCGCGTCCTTGTCTCATGAACTGGAGCTTGAGATCAACTTAGAGCGCCGTGTCACCGGAAATATCAGTAATGGGACCATCAACTACCTCGACGAGCAGATAAGGCACGTTCAGGAGCGCTTGGATGATCTTCCCAATCAACCCTTGAAGACTGCACGCGATCTCTTCCGGCTCCGAGAATTTTGGTCCGAGATTTCGCAGTTCATGCTCAAGATTGTCTCCGAATCTCGGCTGAACCAGCTCATCCACGCACTTCACGCAAAAAGCCCAGAAGCCTCGGCAAGCGAGCATGTCATCCAAGAGTCCATTGCCAGATTTTACCAGCGCATAGAATGCGTCTATCCGGAGTTCGATGATATCAGCAGGCCGTTGCGGTCAGCCTTACTCTACTTACGACTCGGTATCCGCCTAATGGCACATGCTTCCACGTATGAGGAGGCAGCGGCTATTGAAAACTTGTCGCAAGCCCTCACAGCTTTCCCTTCCGTGGGCGGAGCAACCGCATTGATTGCCGCTGATATCAGAGGAGACATTCGTGCTGCTGAATGGAGTCCCCCAGAGTCAATATTACTCGTATTAACGGCAATTGCTTTCGAGGTTGAACTGGGTATCAATGTGCAATCTCGGATCGCTGCCATAGAAAACGTGTATGAGCGGGCTGTAAGGCTCTGGCTCATCGACCAGAAGAAGCGAGAAGAGGCAGACGTTGCGGCACAGTCGTTGTATCGAACAAACCGGACCGCTCACGTTGCCATAAGCGAGTCGAAGCTGGAGGAAGAGGAATTCCTGACCCTATTTCCTGACTACGAAGCTCTCCTTGACCCAGATCAGGGCCAAGAGCGTGGCCCTGGTCATACGGCTCGACAATCCATGCCATCCGACGGGTCTTATCCGAATAGCCTCATGCATCTGCATTTAGGCATCATGACTCCCGGAAGCTATCCATTGAATGCTCTAACGCGTCTTTCTAACCTTCGTGCGGCACTCCTGACCTTAATCCTGGACAAACATCAAAACAGTCTTCCAGAAGCTTTGGACGAGCGTGGCTTCCCTCACCAACTCACCCTTCTTGTAGCTCGTCTACGCGACCTTAACTATCCTGACGCCTCGAAAGCTGCGCGCCCGTATAACTTCTACATTGACCCACATGTGCCGGAGATACGAAGAGCCACAACTCTCGTTGAACCCCTTAAGCTAGGGCTTGATGTTCTCATACGGGAGTGGCCAGATCAAATGGTTCTACAGCATCTCAGAGACCGTTGCGCTCAAATCCTCGCTCTCAGCGCTCAGAGCCCTGTGGCGAAGGTCCTTACTCTACTGGAGCAATTGCTATTGCAGACTGACGACTGGGAAATGTACGCCAACAAAGAAAATACTCTGAAGAAACATCGACACGCGATAACAGAACAGATCATTTCCTGGCGACGGCTAGAGCTATCATCATGGCGTGGCCTCCTCCGGACGCAGGCTATTGCCTTCGAGGAAGGCGTCTCGGAATGGTGGTTCCGTCTACACAACGCTATTGTTCGGGGTCTTCTAGAAATCGTGGACCGTAGTAATTCAGAAGACCTGGATAAATACTTGGATCAGCTTGTTCCACTTCTAGATGGCTTCCTCAAGTTGAGTCCTCTCGGGCAATTCTCACGGCGTTTAGACCTGCTTCGGAGCTTTGGACCCTTTCTTGAATGTATTGCCCTTACCAAATCGGAACAGGCAAGAGAGCCTCTGCGTCGCGTTCAACGAATCGTATACTCGGTTCAGGCTTACTACTCGCAGTTCGTCTCTTCTATTACGTCGTCACTCGCATTGCAAGAAAGGGCGGTCGAGGCAGAGATACAAAGCTTCATCAAGATTGCCAGTTGGAAGGATGTCAATGTCCAAGCTCTCAAGGCTAGTGCCAAAAAAACACACCATCAGCTTTACAAACTTGTCCGAAAATATCGGGATATCATGCGCCAACCTGTCAATGACCTTCTCCAGCCGGAACAAGGGTCCAATCCTGGGGTGCTAATAGAAACCGGCGCCGCCCAGTCCCCCTTAACACACAACATAGTTGACTCTAGCAGCCTGGATACTCACGTGATACCAGTTGACGGGCCGGCTCACTTGCGAGATCTAAGCAAGACATACAGGAAATTTGACTCACTGATCACCACCCGTATTGACACCTTCGTCAAATCTCTACCGTCTCATGGCCTGGACGATCTGGCAGAACAAATAATATCTACCGCCAAAGAACTAGCTTCGGTCTCAGTCTCTACAGGAGCCACAGCTGAGCGAAGGGAGAAGCTTTGGAAGGCTCTCTTGGTTCGCAAAAGGAAGGCATGGAGTGACTTTGTTAAAGAGCTAAAGAGGATCGGCCTCGCGACGAACGTCCAATCAACAGTACTACACCGACAGAAGAACGATCGCTGGCTCCGAGAGCAGCCATTTCCGGTCATTGAAGATGGTAACTTTCCAGGCGTGCGAAGCTCAGAACAAATTTTCTTTCGAATACTGGGCTTGCTCCCCAGACTGCGAGCCACGCTGGTTGGCCACCATGGAGACATTTCAACACAAGAGCTACAGCGTTCCATCATGCTGCTAGAGTCGGCTTTATCTATCTCGCTTAGCTGCAGATCAAAGTTAGTCCAGCCTCAAACCGCATTGGCACTCACTGATAAGGATTCTCTATCCAGGCTGGCAGCTAATCTCAACGAGTACAGGAGGTTAAAACATTTGTCTCGGCGACTCAACTCAATACACCGATCTTCGGAAATATCCGCCTGGGGACCCTCTGTGTTGGACACTGTCCTAAGCACGGAGGATACGTTAAACAGGATGTGTCATGCAATCTCTGAGACTATCCACAAGGTCAAAGAATTTGGGGATCTACCTGGTGCACCACCCGCGCCCGCTACTTTGCTAGAGGGTTTACAAACGCTGATGTCATCCACTGAAGACCGCCGTGATGCATTACGGATAGTAGGAAGAAACTTGAAAGAAGCGGAGCCGCCCATCCTCTTGCGAGGTTTGTTGAAATCATTCCAGAGTACACCCCCTTGTATTGAGCCTTCTTTGGCAGATGAGCACGATATGGTGGCCTCCGCCCAAGGCCATGTCACTAAGTCCCAGGACCTCCTTCTTGAATGGGTGGAGGGCCAGCCACAGTTTAGACTCATTATCTTACCTCTCAGAGACTGGCTGGCGTCTCGGAGTTTAGGCATACTCTGCAGAAATCCATTACCTAGCGCATCTGACCCCGGCGCGGATCAAGTAATTGAGGCGCTCCTCACGTCCATACAATCCGTCCTCTCTATCATTCCTGCCGGAGATCAGTCCCCAACCCCAAGTCAAGATAACTACCTCAAAGATACGTCTTGGTCTCTCATTAGAATCGGCGATCTTCTCCGTGTGGAGTCGAAAGTGGCACTCCTGAACTCCCTGATCGAGCGGCTTGCAGGGTGCCCATCAGAGGAGGTCAAGAGGTGCACCTCACGACTACTCCCCTTCCTCCAACGATATATGCTTCTCGTCCAAGAACAACTTGCTAGCATAGCCAGATGGGTACATAGTCTATTCAAGCTCGGATTCGCAGCCTGTTCTGTTATGCTCAACATAGCAACCAACGGCTTCTGTAAACCACCTGACGCTTCGGAACAGGGAGAGGCAGGTACAGAGGATGACACTAGTACTGGTGGCGTTGGTATTGGCGAAGGCACTGGGGGCCAAAATGTGAACAAGGAGATAGAAGATGAGAGCCAAGTAGAAGGCCTGAAGGATGAGAGTGGAGGGGGGGACGGGGAACGAGACGAGGGCGGGGAAAATGGTGATGACGCTATCGAAGTCAGCGATGACTTCCAAGGCGGGCTTGAGAACATACCAGACGGTGATTTCGAAGAGGAGACGCCTGCCGATGAAGGTCCAGAAGAGACATTAGGCGATCTAGATGTAGGAGACCCGGACACTATCGACGAGAAGCTCTGGGGTGATGAGACCGGACCACGAGACGACGGCCAACTGGGCAGGGAGAACGAGGATCACTCCACCAAACCTTCCGCCCACTCCGAAGTAGTCGCCAAAGAGAACGAACCTCCCGAGAATGACCAGGTTTCTCAGGAGGCGAAGAATGAAGGAGCGGGAGATAAGGGCAATGACGCTGAACCGAATGAGGCAATGCCTGAGGATCAGGTAGACGAAGACAATGGAGACGCTGCACATGGAGAGGGTGGGGCGGCTTTGGATGACTTCGTGCAAGATGCAGACATCCTTGATCTTCCTGATGATCTTGAGATGGATGAAGGTACAAAGCAGCAAGATCTCGGCGAGGAAATGGACGACGATAGGCTTGACGATGGCCAGAGGCAGCCAGAGATTTCTCCCGAGCCGTCTCCTCATCCAATAGACGAGATTGCAGACGGGGAGAGCTTAAATGGTCAGCGCCAGGAAGGAGGCGACGCGGAACCTGGGCTAGAGGACCCCTGCGAGGACCAGGATGTCAGTATGCAACCCGATGTGCAGACAGGCGATGGAACATGCACTGAGGCTGTCCCCGATGGTGCCTTGAACTCCAATGTTCACGAAGACACGTCGGAGAGCCAGTCTGGGGGTGCTCGAGGCGCAAGGGTCACCAGCGAGAGTGACGAGGCTAGACGTGACGACGCGTCAGTCCACCTTTCTTGCCTTTTGATCTACTGTCTGACTTTCGTATCAGCAATGTCCATGACGAGCAGCTTGAGAGTACCACTGCAGAGACCAGGGATGGTGGTAGTGCTAATGCCAGCACCAAGGCAGGCACGTTGCCCTCTCACGAAACAGCCCCCCACCAGATACCCCTCGATCACTCACGCAATCTGGGAGATGCCTTCAAGGAGACCACTAAGAACCCTGACGATATCCTTGAAAGCGACGATACTCCAACAGAGCCGGCAATGGCAGATCCTGAAACGTCTCTCCTGCAGTACCTCCACAATGATGATGTCGATCACGAGATGCAAGCTCTCGGCCCTGCGGGAGCTGAAGAAGCTGCCAGGCTTAGCGACCTCCACCTTGCAGATGACACAGATGGCCCCAGCAATACGAATCAGATGGACGTGGATGAGCAAGACTATCGGGCCCCTCGGCTTGAAGTTACACCATCGTTCTCCCTTCCCTCTGAGTCCCCGCAGTGGGCACTTCAGGAGGACATCCCTAGGGCACTATCACAGCATGAGGTGCAGTCTCAGCGACCAACCCAAGGCGCCGGTATACCCACAGAGCCCGATGCACCAAAGGTCAAAGCAGACAACGAAGCGCCGGAGGCTGAGTACGTCGAACTCGCCCTACGTCAATGGCAGGCCGAGGGTCAGCCTTCCGAAGGTTCCCACAATCTCTGGCGTCTGTACGAGTCCTTGACGCAGGCTCTGTCGTACGCCCTGTGCGAACAGCTGCGCCTCATCCTCGAGCCTACTTTGGCCACAAGGCTTAAGGGAGATTACCGGACGGGAAAGCGCCTGAACATGAAGAAGATCATTCCCTATATTGCTAGCGAGTACACGAAGGACAAGATCTGGCTCCGCCGGACCCGCCCAAGCCGGAGAGAATATCAAGTTTTCCTTGTCCTAGATGACTCCCGCTCAATGGCCGAATCACACTCGATCCATCTGGCATTTGAGACACTTGCACTTGTATCTAAAGCTCTCAACAGACTGGAGGTGGGAGAAATCGGAATCGCAAAGTTTGGGGAAACTGTAGACGTACTGCACCGGTTCGACGACGGCCCCCTGACAGACCAAGCTGCGGTACACGTTATGAGTGCCTTCACGTTCAATCAGAAGGCAACGAACATGCTGGCTCTTGTGGAAACGAGCTTCAGAATACTTGAGGCAGCCCGAGAGAGCCGCTCGACGACTTCTTCATCTATCGCGGACCTATGGCAACTCGAGATCATTATCTCGGATGGGCTATGCCAGGACCACGAAAAGCTTCGAGCCGTACTACGTCGAGCACAAGAACAGCGTATCATGATGGTCTTCGTGATAGTCGACTCCTTGCACCCAAACGTGGTTTCATCCCAGGCTGGATCAGAAGCTGGTGGGATGAGCGCCTCTCAAAATTCGATCCTCTCCATGAACCAGGTGTCGTACAAGAACGTAGACGGACGTATGGAGTTACAAATGCAACGATATCTGGACACATTCCCTTTCGATTACTACGTGGTATTACGAGACGTAGAAGCTCTTCCTGAGGTGCTTTCTGGGACTCTTAAGCAGTTTTTCGAGCGCGTATCGGATGTGTAAATAGACAGCTTGTTTAGAATGGCAACATGTCTCTGTGTGAAAGTTCACGTGATTGCAGCCGCTGCAGTAGTATAGTTTGGCCTCGTTTTCCTTCCGCCGACAGGAGCAACACAACGCAATGGCACATCCCTCCAAAGATTCCCTGTTATCTCATGAAGATATTGCCATTTACAGCGCGTCAGAAGAACGCAAGGGTCTGCTGTCCGGCGTCGATGCCCTGTCAGCTGAAGCCGATGAGACTAACCCGTCGCTATGTGGCAGCGGTACATTGTCATCATCTGGACTTGCCAGGATAATGGTTGTTTTTGGTGCCCTTCTTGGCCTAGTACTTGGTGTGTTCTACTGGTTGTCCGCCGCTCCAAATTCGATCAACGCCTTGCACTTTAATGGCGATACCCTCCGTTCCAACGGAACGCATGAGTTCACACGCACCGTCCTACTCGTGTCAATTGATGGCTTAAGGGATGCTCTCTCAAATAGTCCCCGTCGTCTCATCCTGTCGTCGCTAACTTTACATACAGGGCCGACTATTTGGACAGGGGACTAACACCCCATTTGCTTGACATTAGCAAGAAAGGCCTAAGGGCAAAATTCATGAAACCAATATTTCCTGTGAGCTCTGCATCCCACTGCGGAAGGACATGCCTAACTCATTTATGACAGACCCTGACCTTCCCGTGAGCGATATTTTTCTGAGGCACCTCTTTCAGACGTTGAAACCGATGCCACATAGCAATCACTGGGCTATCATGTATGCGTTACTGTGACTCTGATCCTTTATGCAGCCAATTACCCATCCACCAGGACGGGCCTTTATGCTGAGTCTCATGGTATTGTTGCGAATGTGAGGAAGAAGCGGGAGTGCGCAAGAATTCGTGGATGACTTTTTGTGCAGAACTTCTGGGACGCGGAGACAGATTCAGAGTTTCACTATAACAACATCTCGTCTTGCTGGCAATCTCATTGGTGGTTGGGAGAACCGGTGAGCGAGTCACCATACTCAAGTTTCTTGCGCTTTGCTTACCCCCGCGGCAGATGTGGGAGACGGCTGCGAGAGCGGGACTCGTTACTGCTAATTTAATGTGGTATGTTATTATTGGATCCCTGATTCCGTGATTGTCGCATTGACCCTGTAGGCCTGGCCCCCCTCAAACACTATCTGGGGCTACGCCTACGTACTTTGTTCCTTGGGCGGTATGTCCTTGCACTTTCAGCTTCCCTACGCTCAAGGCACTCGTGTAGGATAAAGTTTCCTTGGACGTCAAGCTTGCTCAGATAATGGAATGGATTGATCTCCCGCTTGGCAAACGCCCCGAGCTTATTCTTGGTAAGTCTTCGAAGACTCCAATCTAATAGCTACCTGAGCTTTGTCTTAGCCTACGAGCCTTCCTTGGATCAGGCAGGGCACGCAGCAGGACCTTACTCTCGGAAAGTAAATGTAATTCGATCCGTGCATCACCACACCGCGGATGGTTCATTTTCCCCATAGGATACGCTGAAATACGTGGATACATTCGCGAAAGACTTACACGATTCTTTGGTGGCCCGTAATCTAACCGAGATTGTGGATGTTGTCTTTGTGAGCGACCACGGCATGACGGATACAAGCCATCCCGAGCTTGTCTATATCGATGATATTCTGGGTGAGGAAGGGTTGCGGGCTGTCAAACACGAGGACGGTGCGGCTCTCATCCTGCCTAGTGCATTAATACATATAACTAAGCAAGGATTCTAGGGTGGCCTTCCATGGGGCTTCACTTCGACCCTTTGGCTAACACTTCTCATTACCTTGACATTTTACTTGCAGCGGCCGCCGACAACAGCGAGAAGTTCGACGTATATACCCCGCAGACAATGCCTGAGAGGTACCACTTTGCACACAGCACTCGTATTGCCCCAATCTATATCGTGCCGAAAATGGGGTACGTGTTGACGACCCGTAAAGAGGGTGATGTGGGCATGACAAAGGGAGTAAGTTGACCTCTCCGTACCTTTATCATGCCCTGACAATCGGTGTTATATGCAGAATCACGGCTATGATAACAATGACCCCACTATGTATGCCATATTCGTTGCACATGGCCCCTTCTCGGCCGTAGCGAAAGCTATGCATCACAGTCAGAGCACCTCACTCCGTCCACGTTGGCCCTCAAACCCGAACAAGGGCTGGCATTTGACCTCGGACGACACGTACATAATGGACGGCTTCCAGAACGTTGAAGTCTACAATCTCGTCACGAAGTTGCTGGGTATTCAAGCGCAAGCGGCAAAAACAAACGGAACAACCGAGTTCTGGGATAAGTACCTCTAGATGGATCCCTTGACTTTGGGAACAACATTTGGTCGAAATCCCAACACCAATCATAGATCCGAGTACCCTTGTCCTAAATATATATTTATAATGAGACGTTTCTGCACCCAGTTTCATCCGACAGTATGATAGTCGACCCCGAGACAAGTTGGGCTTTTCCTACAGTAGTCCTCCGCTAAGGCGGGGCAGCGAGGATTATCCCAGACATCGATCATGTCAGGCGTGATCCGTTGAATACAGAACTATGTGATGGGACCATATTATATACCGTGACTTTCAGGCTGAGTATACATCACCGTAGTAGAAGAAATAAAAAACTAGGTCAGTCGAACGTGCCTGCCGCCTAGTTTACACCTGCATCGAAGACAGTCTGACTTCCTGGGTGAACATGGAGAGGTTCGCCTGTTGCAGAAGGGACGTAGGCCTCATCTGGTAGCCCGGTCTCATCAAGACCCTCTGCAGCTTCAATGATCTCATATAGTCTCGATGCAACCTCTGGTGGGGGTACGCGTCCACCTAGAATGTCGCGGGCCGGTATTGCCGAGCCGTAAAAATCCTTATTCGCATCCTTCCTTTCAATCAAGGCCGTTCCCTCAAGCGATAGCCCAGCAAACAATCCTTCCAGAGAATGTCAGCGGCGATGTATAAAAAAAAATTGTGAGTCATCGAGGACCCACCCTTGGACTTGGAGTACGAAAACATCGGTGCAGGATGTGCGAGGCTCGCTTGGACGCTCCCACCTGTGCCAATAGGACCAGCAGAAGCGCTGATGTTGCCGCCAATGGTGACGTTTCCGCCGAGGGAGAATGCACGGACTGCGTCTTCGCTGTTGAGGACGATAACGAAATCTGTTATATCCGCGCCTATCTGGAGACCCCAGCCAACACCACCTGTCGCGATACAGGACGGAGCGGACCATGAACCATCAGGTAGGCGCGCGATGACTAGGCCAGAGCCTGCTTTTCCGGAGAAGACAAAGCCAGCCTTGAGGACCTGGAAGATGGCGAGGCCTACGTTGCAAAGCAGGCAGCAACTGGAGTTAGCCGGCGACGATGAACAAGATATAGAACGGTGGTACCTCGTGCGCGTTGCAAAACGGCCTTGGGGATCGAATTGAGAGCAGATTCGGGGTGATCAGGATCAGCTTGATGAAAAGATTCGGTATAAGTTTGGGAGAGTTCAAGCTGGGACACAAACCGAGGAAGGACGCGAGGATCTTGGCGGCTTTCTCGGCCTCTCCTGGCAAGCTGAAACCCTGCGCAAACGACTGTGATGACGACTGCACGCGGCTTGAACCTTCCCTTAAGAACGTTGTGGCCTGAATGCCAGCCTTGACTGCGCCTTTCCTGAATTTGTCGAGCACGGACATGATGATGAGCGAGTGCGTGTGAGAGTGTCTATGATATCATGAGATTTGTGACCTGCGTGACATTTCTGTGATCACCAAGCGGCCAAAGCCTTGACAGTCGCGTCGAGACATGTGGTGACCCATCACATTCCTTATTCCGATTTAGCCAACCATCTATTCATTCCGAGTTCATTCCGAGGATGGAGCATCTCAGAATCCTCAGGGGAGTTATTATCTCGGCCAGCCTCACTTAATACCTTTCCAGGCATCTTTTCGACCGTAAGCACGCCAAAGCGTGGCGATGCCGGACTCTTGGGAATGAAGGCTACTAACTTACTCTGCACAGAGATGATCATGTGGTGCCAGAATACGTAACCTCCACCACCTGAACAACCCAAAATGGCTCACGTCTGCCTACCCTCTCGTCGGCGGTACGCTCGCAAGCTGCTTCCTGCGGAACAAGGATAATAACATCAACGCCTCACTGATATAGCCATAATTCCTTCGTCTGCTTCTGGTCATGAGTCATATGGATTCACCCAGCTTTGGAGCGTGTAGGCTATTTTCATCTCAGAAACACTCTTCTACGTCCTAACAGCGCCGCTTCCAGAATTAGGCCCATTAGGGAGCTCAGCTGCAAGCCATCGGCGCCGTACACTTCAATTCCTTTCGATGCCGAAGGATGAAAACAATACTGGCAGCTATTCTATGACGGTCAAGTACTAACATGCATACAACGGGTTCCTATCGTCATATATGTACTCTCCATTACTTGCCTGCAAGCCAGCACAAGCGTTTAAACATTTACAAATAAGAGCAAATCCCCTCGAAACCAGGGTGCATATTGTAATGATCTTCCGTTGCCAAGATGGGTCCGATATCTAATGATCACCGAGGGTGGTGTTGCGCCCTGCCCTGTACTCTACTGTACTGTACATTATGGGCCCAGACGGTGGCTTGAGGGCTGTAAGGTACTTCCCGGCTAAGTTGAGATCGCATTATACCTATATACTGACTGTGGTGCTACTAGTAGGACAGGTTGGGGAACCGGAACCTGAAAGTCACCTAAGACTGAAATCGAGATCACCGGAACCAAGTTGAGGTAATATTTCCGTATGGCAGACTTGGTAATTGCTTTGCGTCCATAGTTAACTTAGTTGTGCGCCCATCTAAAGTTATCCTGTTGTTCCACATGCTGTTTGTCAAGAAGTGGGGCTAGAGCCCCGAGCTGAGGCATTATTGAGCCACCCTCTCTTCGATTCTATAAAAGCCTCTCAATCTTACCCGCAACTTCCGAGTCCTCATCCAGTTCTCTACATCCTCTGCACGCAGCATGTCTCACTACCTCGTCGCTGGTGCACAGGGCGGCTCAACCCAAGGTGCCGATGCCCCGAACCGCATGGAGATCAACGATTTCGTCAAGATCCCGAATCAGTTCTCCCTGTACATACAGGCGCTCAGTAAGCGGCCTTTGAAGCTGTACTCATCGTTAATGGGTGAATTGATTTCAAAATAGCCGAGATGTTCAACGCATCCCAAACCACTTCAATCTCTCATTTTGGTATTGGCGGAATCCACGGCTTGCCATTCGTTCAGTGGGAGGGTGCTGGCGGCACCCAACCCATCCAAGGATCAGGATGGGGCGGATACTGCACTCATGGATCGGTGCTTTTCCCAACTTGGCACCGGCCCTATGTTGCTCTTTACGAAGTTAGTCCCGTTTCTCGAGGGCTTGTACGCACCACATTATTGATCGAATTAAATAGCAAGTGATGCAGAGCCACGCTCTTACCATTGCCGAGAAATACCAGGTTGACCAGGATGGTTGGAGAACCGCTGCCCAGAACCTTCGGGCACCTTATTGGGATTGGGCTACCAATACTGTCCCGCCCCCCGAAGTTGTCTCTCTTCAGACCGTTGACATTATCACGTTTGATGGTAGTACAATTAATGTGCCGAACCCCCTCTATCAGTACACTTTCCACCCTATCGATGATTCTTTCCCAAATCCATACCAGTCTTGGCAGACGACGATCAGACACCCAGACGACCCCAATAGCCCGAACGCGACCACGGACGTCCAAGCCCTGATAAAGTATGAGTTCACTTCGCCTTCATCCGAGCCTCTCTCATTCATGATTTATCTCAAAGTGATTTGGCATCAATCCAGGGTGACATCACCTCCGGTACTTACAGCCTTCTAACGCGCGTTCATACTTGGCCTGCGTTCAGCAACCACACTCCTGGTGATGGTGGCAGTTCCAGTAACTCTCTGGAAGCCATACATGACGAAATTCATGGTTACGTCGGTGGTCAGATGGGTGACCCCGCCGTTGCTGGTAACTTTTTTTTTGCAACAGCAGGTTTCTGGGTAACCTTTGACCCAATTTGTCTTCAGGATTCGATCCTATCTTCTTCCTTCATCACGCAAACGTTGACCGCATGCTCTCCCTTTGGGCGGCAGTCAATCCCGGCGTCTGGATTACAAGTGGTCCAGCTGAAGGTGGAACCTGGACCATTTCTGGAAACGCCGCCGTCGACGGCAATACTAGTATGTCATGTAACCTTCAAACCATACGTCTTGGTATTTACAACACATTCAGGCCTGACGCCTTTCTGGAATACGCAGACAGGGTTCTGGGTCTCGTCGGGGACCACTACGACTGCAGGTCTCCACTACACATACCCGGAATTTAATGGCCTTAACGTGAACGATCCGGCTGGTGTTCAGCAAGCGATCGCGAATTATATCAACCAGCAGTATGGCGGGTCCGGGCTCTCGTTGTTCAGGGGGACTGGGCCTGCTTTGAGCTTCCTCGCTCAACAGCCAGCAGCCGCAGGCGGTGCCCCTGCACGGGCAGCACAGGGTACTACGCCGGTCGCGGCTGCCGTGTCTGCCATCAAGTCGGTTGCTGAGGGAGTCAGACATCCGTTCGCAAGCCGAGGAGGTCATCCGCACACAGCTGAAAGTGGAGAACACGGAAGAGGAGGTCCAAACGTTGTACATGATTGGACTGTCCGCATTCACTTCAAGAAGTATGAGCTGGGCCAAAGCTTCGCGGTGCTGATCTTCCTAGGCGAGGTCCCAGACGATGCTTCGCGGTGGCGTACCTGCCCCACGTTTGTCGGCTCACACGTCGCGTTCGTCAACAGTGCAGCAGACCAGTGTGGCAACTGCCGCGAACAGGCGGATGTCGTGAGCGAGGGTTTCGTTCACCTCAACTCGACGATTGCGAGCCGGTCGGGTCTTTCCTCATACGAGCCTAACGTCGTCACACCTTACCTGCGAGACAATCTTCACTGGCGCATTCAGGGGGTACGCTCCTTCTTCTCCTAGTCCGCTAATTTCTAGATCCTCACACTTTTCAAATCCTCCTTAGACTGATCGAACTGCTATTGCGGTAGAGAGGCTCCCTTCCCTGGAGGTCACCGTTGTACAGACCACTTTGACCCACGAACCTGGTTCTGTCTTCCCGATTGCTGGGGATCCTCATTACCACCACCACATCACCCATGGTCGCCCGGGAGGTGCTCGCCACGCGCAGGCTTGAAGTATTCGGAGAACAAGGTAATCGAAAGGAGGGGAAATTGTCGGTGGTTGAATGTTTGTAGGATATACAACGACTCGGAAGTAGGGAAGTTCAGAAATTATGTGATGGTAGTCTCTCTGTGTAGCGTGTCCTAGTAAAGTCCCTTCCCAAAGCGATGGGTGTACGTTGAGGGATGATATAACTATCTGTGCGTCTCCCCCATGCGTGACCCCAGAATTGTGTCAACACCAACCAGTCTTGTCATGGTCGCATCGACACTGGTCAAAAGGTCAAGAAAATTGGTGTTGGTCAAAATCGACACCAGTGTCATAAGTGTCGGACTGATGTGTCAAAGACATCCGCTGTTCGCTAGTGTTCCAAAAATGGTAACCACTGCCGGCCCGTGTGCCGGGCCTGGTGGGCTGTGACACCAGTAACTGGTCTCACAGCTCTTGACACTTTTGGTCAAACCGATAGTGTCGGCATATCGGACATGGTCCGACCCAGGGTCGTGACAAGACTGACGCCAACCAGCACCAACTGTATTTGTTGGGATGTGTTCCGACAGACCGGCTAAGATAAGCATCAGCAAATTGTACATAAACTTTCCACTTTTTTGACTTATTTGGGGAGTTGCAAGTAAATAAGCAAAAAAGCGAAAAAGTTCACATTTACCCATGTTGGTAGATGGCCTTAAGTTAAAAAGTGGAAAAAGTGAAAACAAGGTCAAAAAGCTACAATAAGTTACAGTAATGTTGTACCAGGTCCAGCTCCAAGCCGTGTCCAAAAAAACCCACCCATCACCTGTGCTGGTTGTAATGACTGGCTGTTCCGAATCAGGATCAGCAATGTGGCCAAGTAGACCGCCTCAGTGTATGTCCCAGGTGGTGGTGGACACCCATGGACATTGATACGCAAAGCTTATTCGGAATTTATTAGCGACCACATAATCCGGAGCTTACCTGGAATTTGCGTATGTCCGTGCCAGAGTAGGCGAATATTAACCAGACATCAATAAAGAGCCCGATCGCCGCGGCCACGCTCGAGATGATCAGGGAGCGCTTGGCGACGCTGTCAACGTTGAAGAGATTTCCGGGTGAGAAGCCGAACACGCTCGTGTCGACGCTGTGGAGTATTATCAGCCCAGGCAGCCAAACAAGCAACTTGACAGAGATATCTATGCGGTGACGGAGAGAAGCTGGGATGGAAAGTAAGCCGAGACCTCTTGCAGGGACAATGAAAGCCATGCTTACTGATGCACCAGTATAATACCACTCGGATATTAGTCTAGCGAGGATGCAGTCAAAGTCTGAATCGACTTGGGCCTCGCGTAATTCACGGTGGCATGTCAACGTGTTGAATGCACTCAATGCGAATGATGCGAATGATGTGACGGAAATGTTGTCAGTGATGATGAGAAGAATGAGTATCCTCTCACCTGATCAAAGTTGATTTTTATGCTACCTATATTCATTACGCCGACTGGGACCATGCCAAAAAAGCCGTACTGCCATCGCCTGAGCAGCACAACATGCTCATTCAATATGAACAGATTCTTGACTCTTGAGGCGTTTGGTGAAACTCAGCTGAAAGTAGCTCACCTGTCAGATGGAGCCCATTCACGTTCACAAACTCATGGTCATCCATGATTGCCATCTCGCGCACAGGGAACGGCACCATTGTCGTCGCCATCATGAAGTTCAGCTTGTCCATTGAGTTTTGGGCCACTCAATGCCAGGTAGTGCGTCAATCGAATTGGTGATTTCTGCACCATATAAGCCATCGATTTTTCAGTATGAGAAATGGGCTTACTCACGGGTGATCTCTAGTTGGATTGATCCTGAAAATGCTGTAATGTCAGCTGTATTTGAGGGAAATTGATGAGTCGATGCGTGAGGTGGCGGACGCTAGAGTTGCTGTTGCCAAACACTGTGCGATGGGCGCTCGGTCTGCTCCTCAGACTTACCTTCATACGTGACCACAACTCGAGTGACCCTGTCACTTCCTTCTCATCCCACTGATACAAAAAACGACATGCTTATTGAGAACTTGTTGGAAATCGTTCGTGGTGCTTTGGCCTTGGCCAGACAGCACATCATGGGGCTTGTTGAACCATGGGATTCATTTGATGGGCCAATTCGTGTTTTCCATTCAGCGAAGGTCGAATATTATGCGCCTAGTGATTCATGTGGGATGGGTGGGATGCATCGGGAGGTTATCCATGCAAACCCCAATTATGGGGGTTCATGTCGCTTTGACACCGTTTTTGTCTCTGTTGGTGATGAGGCAGAGGCTATGAATGGGCTCCTGGTTGCCCAGGTATGGCTTCTCTTTTCGTACTTTGATCCTTATCACAGCAAGGATGTCCCCTGCGCCCTTGTCACCTGGTTTATCCATCCCAGTGACAATCCTGAATGTGACAAGGATACAGGGATGTGGAAGCTGCAACGTGAGCAAGACGTAGATGGTGAGCAGCCTGTTGGCCCTGTCCAGGTGATCCACCTTGATACCATCCTTCGTGGCGCACACCTTCTACCCTGCTATGGTAGTGGTTTTCTTCCTGTGGAATTGAAGCACACTGATAGTCTTGATGCTTGGGATTGTTATTTTGTTAACCACTTTATTGACCAGCACGCTCATGAGCTCCTATCATAGTCTTCGCAATTTACGTTACTTGTTTTCTATATCTATACTTTCCCGGGCCGCCGGCCTGGCTAAAGCCACAGCTTTTGAACCACATTTCATGGGATGGACTGGACAGTGCACCACATGCTTTTCTTTTGTTTTCCCTGTCTCTCTGCTGTGCTGGGCCTTTTGCTATTGTGCGACAACAGGTTGAACAGGGTTGTGTACGGAGATGCCATGCAGCTGGCAGTGCCAAGTGGCAGGCAGTGGAGGAGTCACGGATGATGAGCATGCAGCACTGCCACCCCAAAGGCCAAGTACGCACATTCTTCTCCTGTTCCCACACCTCATCTCTCTGCTGCTCCCACTGAGCTGTTTTCTATTATGTCTAAAAAACAACAGAGACCATCCCATTCACGAAAAAGCCCAATGGAAGAAGGAAAACACAACATTACGGCATTTTTTAAAACATACGTCAGGACAGCGAATCGGTTTCTTCACTGGCAGTCAGTGGCAGAAGTGAGTGATACTGAGTAGTCTTTGTCGTATCGCATCACCATTGATCGTCCCCTCTCCCTCCGAGTTCCAAGCCTCAGCTCCGAGTCTCCGAGTGAGCGTTACCCATTTGCAAAATAGTCCCTCTGTCCACACCCCACGGCCAGCTTCATCCTCCACTCCCACTTTGAACGTAAGCTTTTTTGGGTTCTTCCGATCCATCCTTCTATCGTTCCTTCTTCTCCGGTCGGTCCGTGCACCCTCCCTGCCGTCGAACTGTCAGCCACTCCTATTCCCATTCCCATCCTATTTCATTCTCTCAAAGACATATTCCACCTTAATGTCCTTTTTAAAAACCTTACCGTCTATATGCTAATACATCCCCCCTCCCAAATTAGGCCCTCCCCTTTCCCCCTACATGAGGTCCGACTTCTTTCTGCCTATTCGTAGGTATCATACCATTTCATCCACCTCCCACCCCGCACGTGCTCAATGTCCCTCCCTCTCCCTCACGCACCGGGCGCTTTGGGAGGCACGTCCCAGGACGTGGGAATGCCCACGCGTAGGTAGTGACTCGAGGATGAGGGAGATGAGACCCTGAAGCGTGCCAGGTGTTGAACCGGAAACACACAAGCCGGCATAGCCGTGCATCCAGTTAGGGGCTCTATACCACGCCCTAGTTGAGTAGAGCAATCCCCTTATGGGATTTACAAGGACACTCCTTTATGGTTATTAGTTTACTGTCACATAGTGACCAGTCACTCCTGTCCTTCGTGTATATAAGCTCCTTGGTAGTATGCACTAATCCTCAGTACTCTGACTTCTACTTGTCGCTGTATAAGTGAGTCTCTTACTCCCTGGTTGTATGCGCACTATGTGCTGCTCAACAGGTTATGGGCCCTGGTTGCCCATGGTGCTCTTGCGAGCTGCCTCTGCTCTTTGCACCTTCAATGGCTGCAATATGCGCCTTCATGGCTGCACACCGTTGCGCACAGCGTCAAGCTGTCCTGCTGCATTCATTTGCGCAGGTTAGTGTTTCTCTTCGTCAATCATGATGAAGAGAGCCCCTAAGCCGCACATGTGCATGCCTAGGCTGCATGGGATGCCTCCCTCCTTGGTGGTTGTCAGATGTTGACGAAGATTACACAGCAAAGTACTGCTGATGTTTGTCAACACAACCATCAGAGGTGCTTCGCTGTGAGTCTTGTCAGCAACTGACAAGCAAGCAAGCTGGAGAACGCTTGTCATGGCGTACTAGATCAGTACACCATCATGAGCATTCCCCAAAGACTCTTGTGTCTCTAATGCGCGTCGTTGCCAGTAGCCGTTACCAGAATGCCTAGGCTATGCTGGCAAACAACGCAGCATAGACATTCTGATAACAACATTGTCAACGACACTCATTATCAGACGCTGTTTTGCAGTGATAGAGAGAACGATCACCTGTAGTAGGCCCTGCAATTTCTCTCTCCTCGCCTTGAAGCTGAACTGGCTACTTGGTGAAGCACTCACTGCGTAACCCTTTCACCTTCATGGCCAGCAGATTGGAGTTGCTAGGTCCTCCTCCACGCGATCGTTCCCCTCATTGCTACTCTATGGGAACATATCGCGCATGGACACATTGGCCCGCTAGTCTTGACAAAACTCCAAGACTTGCGCACCACTATGGTCATGAGGGATGTGTTTGCCCACAGTGTAGTAGTGAGGGATGACTCAAGGAGTCCCCTTGATCCGTCTTCAGGCGGGACCTGCACAGTGATCAATACACTATGAAGGTTACGCCTGAAAGCGGCGAAGAGGTCTTCTTGAGACATCTCTATGCGCCTTCCAATTCTTGCATTTTGTGCGGGATTGTCACGTAATCACTTTCGCAACAATACCATGCAAACTGCATTAATTCAAGGCCACACTACGCAACCAGTCACAGAGTTTACATCCTGCTCACTGTTGGCAACAGTGTAGCTTGAGCAGGACCTGGAGAGAAAGCGTGATTCCATTTTCTGAGTTCTCATTCACATAGTCAATATGCTGATTACTCTTCCAGACGCCTTTCTCACATCAAATTTACCTCCAGCAATGTCCTCTGCTCTCGTATCTCTGGTCCCTGTCTTGGATGGCACTAACTATGCCAAGTGGGTTCGTGCCATGGAACCCTTCCTCAAGACACAGAAACTCTGGTGGATTACTGCCCGCCTTGATCTCTTTCTGGTCGACCCTGCTGTTGCAGTCGCACAGGCTGCTGGGGCTGACATCCCTGATCCTCCTGCGAACATTGTAGCTGCTCGCGAGGAATGGAATGCTACCAACGATCTTGCCGTTGGTAACCTCCTGCTCCGCATGACACCGTCCCTTCAGGATGCGATGGGAAGGAAAGATGCTCCGGAGATTTGGGAATATCTCAAAGACCAGTATGCCGGATCCTCCCCTTCCTATGCTTACCAGCAATATTGCCTCGCATCCAACTTCCGCATCGATCCCTCTCGCCATCCTTCCCCGCAGATTGAATATCTGCAAGGAATCTATGACTGCCTTGACGCTATCAACGTCAAGATTCCTCCTACCATTCAAGCAATGATGCTTCTCAATGCGCTGCCCGCGCAATGGTCTCACACCATTCCCCTCATCCTAGTTGGAGCCACCATCTCCAACCTCACCATCCCAGTCATCAAGAACTTCTGCCTATCGCAGTGGGATGCTGCCAATGGGAAGAAAGCGAGCGCAAATCATCCTACTTCTGCCCAAGCGCAGAAGCTCTCCGCGGTAAAGCGACGGA